>JAPYZI010001370.1:0-47439 GCA_030523105.1 Ophioninae sp. A BG-2022a
GAGTTCTGGTGGTACATTTTTGTCACATTTATGTGAAAAATTTCGAAAACCAATTTCTCCGCCATTTCTTCATAAAAATAGATTAAACAAAGCTCAAAACGTATACTTTTTGGACGAAAAAATAAAATTATCGGAATAAACAATCAATAGTAAACAAAGAGTTGGCCAGTCCAAAGAACTTACCAGCTTTGATGATATCCTCGAATGGTTTCAAATGATATATCAAAACAGCGCCAAATGCGAGATAACTGCCCGTAAGGAAAAACGTTCTTCCGATCTTGTTGTACTCCAGATACAAATTTTTCTCGTTCTCGTCTCTGAAACTTTCTGCCCTCGTTCGGGTCTCCAGTTCTCTTATGACCTTTTTCAAAGACGCGGAGTGCCTCAGTACCAACATTTTTATACCGACCATCGCCTGTACCGAGGTCTCGGAAAGATTAGCTATCATTAGTGTCATGTCACCAAAAACGTTTATAAAATCTCCCATCGCCATGATCACGTGAGATCCGAAGTACACGTAACTTATGTAAAATTTGATGAAACTTCGCTCCAAAGGCCACATTCCACCCATCGATAATACCCGTTTGTTCCAGACGTACAATTCTCGAACATTCTTTACTTCCTCCTGAAGAATATTTTCAAAAATTCAGTATTTTCCAGATTTGATTAAAATATTAGGTTTGGTAATTTTTTCAAGCCATTTATTGGAAAAATCAAGAATTTCTTTTTACTGCACCTAATATATATATATATTTAAAATCGAAACTGGAAAATGGAGAATTTTTGAAAATATTATTTAATCACAAATAAAGAATATTTGTGATATATATACAGAGTTACTGGAAATACATGGCGATTTTTTAAAGGGGTAATATTAGATATCATCAGCTAGAAAATTGCTTCCGGATAGATGGAGCAAAAATGTACCAATTTCGAAAAAAAAATACGCAAACAATATTTCTGTTGTTTTTTAAATTATTATTACTTATTAGGATTTTAGCAAACTAAAAACACCAAGAACAACCATTAAAAACGTAAGTTCCTTCTTAAATCCACTTTAAAGTACCTTGACCCACTTTACTTAAAAAAAAAAATGGGAAATATCGTTTTCCAAATTGGTACATTTTTGCCCTCTCTATCCGGGAGCAATTTGATAGCTAATGATCTCTAATGTTACCCATTAAAGGGATCGCCACCTATTTCCAGTAACCCTGTATATACATGGTCTTCAAAAATGGAGGAAACAACGAAATATTCGTATTCCTTTCGTGTTCGAATTAAAAAAAACAGTGTTGGGTTTATGAATTGGAAATTTTCAAGAGTTCGACTCACTGTCATGATTCCGATATCGAATGCTCGCGAAACGAACGTTTCTCGAAGACTGAACTCATGAATCTTGAAGCGAGGAAGCAATTTGCATACAAGAAAAATAAATTATCCCAAGACTCTAGATCGTTCTCGAAAGATACGAAAATGCATCAGACATGTGCAGAATAGTGAATTATTAACGGAATATAAGAATCCCCTGTAGTAACAAAATTATGTCCATCCTTATTCCGTGTTATTATCTTCACTTTTTTCCATTGTGATTTGGGTCCAAATACACAAGATTACCTCACAATCATTTATTGCACGATGCACGAGCAATTTCGAGCATTTTCTTATCCCTCCCCGGATGCACCGTCGCGAAGAAAAGAAAATGGAAGAAGTTGCAATAAAAAAATCAGAAGAAATGTTATTTCGAGTGAATTCGTAAGAATCTTATAGTACACGAACGCGCGAAGTTCGTTCACGCGAAGTTCCTCAGCAGAGAAAGGTATCCCATTGCCGATCTCAAAACCTGTACAATCAAATTCAAACGTATCGTGAAAATGTGTAATGTCGAATTCTCAAACTCAAATTAACCACCGTTTGACGTTTCTACAAAGTTTAAATTTTGCACCATCGAAGTACTGTACTTTCATTTGAATTGTCCAATTTTTTATTTGCGAAAATGCTTAAAAATTTTCCGAGAATTTTCATTTTCTCGAATTCCCTAATCAATTTTTTGATAATGCTGTGAACAAATAAATAAATAAACATCGTGAATAAATAAACGAGAATGTTGGTGGCATTTTGAGAATGAAAACTTTATCACCATATATAAAAGCAAAATAGGAAATATTGATAAATCTTCACGTACATCCGTGAAACCATTCAGGCAAAATATGTAAGCTTTTCCAGCGGACAAGTGAAGTGGCTCCTGTGTCGTTACCATGGATATGACGAGGCATTTTCTGAAGTTGTTCGATGATTCGTACCAATTGCACTGATAATAGGCTTCGTGAATTTTTGTACTCTGTGCACGGTAAACGACGAATTAAATATTCCATTCTCAGTGGCTTGTACGAATTTTCGTATCTCGGGAAAAACAAAAACGAGGAAAAATCGTACTTAAAAAAAATAAAGTTTGTTAAATCGGTAGCTTGATTGCGCACCTCGTCTATCAGGCATTCTCCAACGATACAGTAAGCGTAGAGTAAACAGAGCATCGTTACTGAACACACTACGGATATGCAACATACCAAAAACTCCGTTTGGGTTCTCTAAGAAAAAAGAACATTTTTCATCAAACTCGACGAATTCGATTTCCGACACTTCGTTTAAAAATCGTCAGAAAATTCAAAAATTGACAGGAAGTTATATGGAATTGTTTCATTTAAATGTGGATTAGAATTGTTTAATAGATTAACGCAAAATTAAGCCTATTTGATGAACAAAGTGCAAAAGAATTTAAAGGAATCAATGCCACATTTGATTACATCAATTCCACACGTAAAGAGATGAATATTTGTTTGTATTCTTCTAGAACATTGTTCTAGTTTAAATCTACATTTAAGTCTTCCAGAACATTATTCTAGTTCTAGTTCTAAGATCTAGTTTTAATCTCTAGTTCTAATCTCTAGTTTTAAGTTCTAGTTCTAATCTCTAGTTTTAAGTTCTAGTTCTAGTTCTAAGTCTTTTGGAACATTGTTCTCCTTTAATTTTACATTTAAAACAATCAATTCCATATACCTTCGGGTCACTTTTCAGGACTAGTTCCTTCAGAGTAAGCATTTTAATGGAATCAACGCTACATACTCAAAAACAGCTTTGTATTATTTCTTCGATCAACTTCCACGATTCTTGATCAGATTGCGATCAAAGATAGTGACATTGACCCATGAATATTCGTATTTTGTACTAGGCTATAACAGTTAGTTAAATCAAAACGAACCACAATGACCAAATAAGACGTGAGTCCAAGCAGGAGGGTGCTTCCCGCGAGATCCTGCAGGAGGATCAGGTTGAAGGCATCATCCATTGATTTTGCCATCCTACACGAAATTGCGATTACGAAATATTAGTTTAATTATTTTTACTTCAACGTCGATTGTTTCGTTTTCGTAAAATAATGAAATAAGAGAGAGAAAAATCTTACCATATAGCTCTGTGATGTTTCTCAACTAAGTGTCGAAAAATCGCGTTACTGTCGTCACTCTGATCGATCAAGGGGACCCTAATTTTTTTAATCCTATATTGCAGAATCGCTAACTGTCCGCAAACATGAAAGACCATCGTCGTGAGGAGACAAAACCAAGCGCTGTGACATACGAGGACGTAAGTCATCGGTGATTGATAGGCGTACACCATGAGGAAAGTGGACGTATCGTTAATCGCGAAGAAGAGCCTCGTGCCGAACGGAAGTACGAAGGGATTTTCTTCGTTCCTGTGCACTTTTCCAATCGTTCTCGTCAGCCAATATTTGCTTTACGGAAGGTAAACAATTTCGAGCGGTATCTTTACGAAAATTCAATTTTCTTCGGGATGGATAATCGATCAGATGAAATGGATGGTTCGTCGATGAAGAATCAATCGAATTTATCGATCGATAAATTCCAAAAATTCCAATATTTTGGAACGAGTTCTCTAATTAAATTAAATTAATGAAAAATAAAACACAAATTGGACAGTAAAAAATATTTGCATATTGCTCTTTAAGAATACTTCGCTTGCAAAGTTTTGTAAAAAAGTCTTTTAGTGATCACCTACGTTAATAACTTGTTTTTTTTTTTATTTTTCTCAATATTTTTCCTTTTTACAAACATTAAGGGGCGAATGATTAATAAATAACGTACGTGGATGATTATTTTTAGAACTTAATAAAAAAATAATAATATAAGGAATCCAACCAGTTTTACTCACTTTTACTGAAAAATTGTTCCAAAGGCACCAGATAGTACATCAAAGAGCCGACCGAGATCGTGGGTATTGTAATTTTGTAAAAGAGTTTCGCCAAATTGTTGTACTTTTGATAAATCATTTTTTCCTCGTTACTTTCATAATTGCCGTAATCGAAGTCTTCCTGAATCGCGATAATGAGAGTACGAAGTGTCGTACTGTAACGAATAACGATGAGTTTTGCGAGGACCATTGATTGAAAAACGGATTCCACAGCGCTGTTAACAAGACGCTCCAGATGGCCAATATTCGCGTAAAATTCGGCGTACTGCATGCTCACATGAATCGTTAAATAAACGATCCACAAAGTCGATCTGACGTAAGTACGTTCGAGGGGCCATGCCCCACCGATCCTCAAGAATCTTTTGTTCCACTCCAATATCTCACCAGCGCGATTAATATCGTTCTGCGAAAAGAAACAAAAAGTGTTTTTTTCTCTAATTCCGGGGCTTTGATTCTCTTTACAGCGGCTCGATGACGTCGTACAGTCATATTTCCGGTCGTGATATTTCGAGACGCGAAGTTGCCGAAGAACTGAGACGCCGAGACGTTCGTCAGAGCCGAAGAAAACCACAAGGCGATTCGAGAATCGTAATTTTCCTTCGCTTCAATATTCATGGTTTCAAGGTATAGAACAATCGCTGAGAGACAATGTGAGCTTGATGTATCAATCTTGATTCAAACCATTATCATAATGTCGCGCCATTATTTTCCATCAGGAAAATTGCTCGATAAGATTGAATCATTTTCATATAATTTCTCTTCCTCTGTTGCAAACGTAAAAATAATAACGTTATTATTGCACTTCTTTCATCATTATTTTCGCCTCGAAGTTCCTCCTCGAGAAAAAATTCACGAAGAGAGAGTTCAAGAAAAACCTGTACGAAACTAGAAGCCAGTTGCGACAAACCTCTTCGGAAAAAATATATTCTTACTGGAAAGGAAAAGTCTTCGTTTTAATTATCTTGATTTTCGTAGTAATCATGTATATTTTGGTATCTCAGGGCGATGATTAGAGCACTCGATACATTTCGATAAAGGGCATTGAACATTGAAAAAAAATTCCTGACTTTACGATATTTATTGTAAACATTTATATCACTCCTGACGTATGTACAATTCGTTGCATCTTTTCCTACAAATTTTTCATCCCAACATTGGTAAAATATATTTATAAATATTAATAACAAATATATCGAGATCCTATGATGTAACGATAAAAAAAACTATTCGAGCTATCAAGCAGTGCACCTTGAATGAATTCTCGGTGGAAGATAAATCGACTGGTAAGTTAAACTTGTCATATTAAAAAATCAACATTTTGGTGATTGTTCAAAATTTACACTTGATAATAAAACGAAACGAAGTGTTTATAATTTTGTGGTTTGGTCGATCCGCGCACTGACAATAATGTCGTCAAATATTATTAAAAATAATTTTGGCTTAATGAAAGATTTTTGGTTTATCGATAACTGTCATATTTGCAAATGACACTTTGAATTTCGCGGTTCATCGTACCGATCTAGCGATCGCCAATTTTTAAACATTCCAAACTTTGACAATTTTTTTTATAAATTAAAAAGGCAGGCACAAAAACCCGAAAAGCCTAACTCCCACGTATACATATTCAAAGAAGATCGTTATCATACAAGGAAACTCATAAAATTAAATTTTCAAGAATAAAAGCCATATCAAATAAATTATCCCATACAAAAATCAAAAAGATCATATTTTTACGTATAAAGACCCGAAGAAGCCAATTTTCACATACATCAATCCAACAAAATTAATTTACCCGTTTTCAAAAGTCAATTATTACCTACAAAAACCCAACAAAATTTATTTACGTATTTAATAAAACCATTTTTCCAAAACAAAAATTCGAAGGAGCTAATTTGTACCAATATAAACTAAAAAAAGTTGATTAACAAAATTTAAAAAATCCAATCTACACTAATAAAAATCTCAAAAAAATTTCTAAAAAAAAAAATCCGATTCCTATAAAACCCCAAAACAGCTAACTTTCGAAATTCGTCTCGCTGCGTTGATACAGAAGAGACCTACCTTACCAACATTTCTGCTTTTCACTACAATTAAACAAAAAAAAAGTCAAAAATGTAAAAAATATTGAGATTCTCTCGGAAGAGGCCCTGTTGAGTTGATCGTTGTTACGATTCGAACACATTACTTTACTTTGACCAATACTCACACGTCCGACTCGAAGGATCCTTCTGAATCCCAACTGGTAGCCAGATAACAGCTTTCCAGAAGGGTTTCAAGGAAGTCCCATCCCCAAAGGTTCGAGTCGACGACGGTGGCTAATAGCGAAGTTTACGCTACGACACTTTCTGCCCGGGATCCAGGGACCTTCCTCAGAGCTGTTTACGAATTATTCGCCGAGTTACGAAATGAACTCCGATAGTGGCTCCGCGGTGTTGCTCGAGGGAATCTCGTTGGATAGTTTGATCGAAGCCGAGGTATATATACGAGCAATGGGCGTGTACGACCACTTGCGAGAAACTCCCGATCAACGAATAATCAATTTTTCCAAAGTTTACAAATGGCGGACGCCAAAAAAAATCATTCCACCGTCATTGTCACAAAGAAGTATATTTTTTTTTTTTCATCATCACCGTACTCATCAACGAACACACACAGACACACAGTAATATTGTTATTATCGCCTGTGTAAAATTTACGAGTGTGACGTAACATGTGTATTTCCAACGTCTTTTTTTTTTGTTTCTTTTATTTTTATAATAAAATACTTTCTTTATATTTATTCGAGAAGAAAAACGAAGTATACGAAAGCTGCCATGCTGAAAACGCATTTTCCCTGGAGTCTTTTCAAGTAATATTCTCACTGGTATAAAATAATCGAAAAGCGAGATTTTTTTTTACGACTTTTTCGTTGTTTTTGAGCAATTTCTTTTTTTTTTTTGGGAGTAGGCATCGCGCAATGAAAAGTACTTGAGGGAACGATGAGATTCTCCCAGTGCCAATTTTACGTACGATCCATCATCGACGTCCGCCATATTTCTTCGATCTTTTTCTCGTTATCTCTTTGCGTTTCACCGCAATTCTCTTCCCTCGATTCACCGAAAGTCAAGTCAGGAACGATATTGAAAAAGAATTGTCGACGTTTGCGAGTGAAAAAAAAAATTATGGGAAGTAATATTCTGAGGAGAATCAATTCCCAATAACTTTTACTTTCCCACCGAAAGCCAAAGCCCAGAAGACAAATAGCGCAACTTTTGCACATTCGCGGAACGCGTTTTGTTGGGCTACCGTTTCATTTTTTTTTTTTTTTGATCCGTTTCATTGGGTTGCTCGTTTTTGATTATCCACCCCACGAGTATCTCGTCACTTGTCCAGTTTGATTATGTAAGCTTCGCCAGGAGCAACGGATAAACGCTTGAAGAAGATATCTTGATTGATCATCCCAGGTGGTCCAACGACCACGTGGCCATCATAGTAAAGAGACGAGAGATCTTTCGTTTGTCTGATTTTGCCAAAATTCCCGACGTAAACGTAGGTGTGCTGGCGAGGGTACCATCTCTCGATCACGATCAGTTCGTCCTCAGAATACCTGCCAATCAACCCATCGATTATTGGATTATCGATAATTGATGCTCCATTAGAAAAATAGGAATATCGTTCAACGTTCGTTCACCATTATATTTTTGATCTACAACTAATTATATTGGAAGAACTGCAATCACGTTATACGAGAGTACCCAGTTGAACCCACTGATTAAAAAAATTATTTCGTTTTTTTTTAAACACGACGATTGTCAGCAATGACCTACTAAAAGTAGATACCGACAGATATCATGTAATGCGTAAAGATGTCATAGACGAAACGATCAAGTTGCTAAAGTGGATGTTTTGAATTTGGTGATTTTTCTCCCCTTGAAGTCGTCGGACTAGCCAAACTCTTTATTTTCTATAATTTCTACCACAGCTTCAGCTTAATAATACAAAGTACTTTTGTTTCATTGATTCAGTAATTCTTATGAGACAAGCGTTCGTCTAGAAATTTCACATTGCCTGTTAAAATTTCGTTGAATTCTGAAGTGCCGTATGGAAAATACATGAATTTTTACTATGGCGTTCTGTATTACCGACGGAGTGTTGTATTCTCTCAAATTTCAGAGACGCATGATCGAACCACGGATTAATATTAATCCGTTTTTTTTCTTGTTGAGTGAACGTATATTTATCATTACCTGACTCCACAATTGGCCGTAACTTTGTCGTGTTTGACAGCAGCTTCGATGAATATCGGTGCGGTGGCTCGTCGAAGTTTAGCCATTTCAGGAACCGCCATAGCCATGTCGGATTTTGTTGGTGGAAGGGAAACCGGAAGCCACGGTATGACCCCGTGCGACGTGAAATTCTCCGTCGATCCTGCGACACCTTCCCAGTACATCGGTGATAGATTGTGCAGATGATGGAGATCCTGATGATCCTCGCAATCGCAATCAGTCATGCCGATCTATTGAATCACCAGAAATCCAATGTATCAACGATACATAGAAAATCATAAACTTTAATGGTGATAAGTCAAACTACTCACTTCATCACCGTAAAATATATTGGGGGTGCCAGGCAGCATCATGCCCAAAAGTGTGACAGCAGCGCTGGCATTTCGAACTTTGAGAGTGGAGGCAATTCTAGGTGTGTTCAATCCACCGATGGACCATTGAATCCAGGGATGACCAACGTAGGGTTCGTCGAACAAGAATCCCTTGGTGACCCGATCGATCTGAGATTTGATATCTTTGGTGCCATTGGTGATCCTTAAATGGACATCAACGAGATCCAGAACATTGAGGAGTGTATCTTTGGCGAGTCCTTTAGCAGCTTCGAGGCAATCCCAGTCGCAAATGAGGATCCTGTAGGGTCCAACCACAGCTCTCCAATCGTTGAGTATTTCAACGAAATTCTCATCGTTGGCGTAGCGCTCGAGACCTTTCAGGTAAAACCCATCGACTCCCTTTTTTGTCCAATATCTCATGGCAGACGTGACTACGTTCTCGTCAATGTTGTTGACTTGGTTCGTTGACGAATACGCCTCCTGTCGTGATTCGAAGAGTTCAGGAATTTTCGTCGTTGTGAGGTCGATCAGTTGAGGCATCAGAGTACTTGACATTTCCAATGAGAGCGTCGTTGTCGTTGTTCCGTCCTCAAAGATTGTCGTTGGATTCATAATAGAACTCGTTGTTTCGTTGCTCTCACGCTTTTCACGAAACAACAGAGTTTCATTCTTGTCGTTTCTTGGCCTCCGCAAAACTCCTCCGGACAGGCTTTTCACGAAAGGATAGAGGGGCAGATCGAGAATCAGAGTCATATTGCGTTTGTGCAAACTCGTTACGAGCACGTCGAAATCTTCGATCGTACCCAAATTCTCGTCTATCAACGTCAGACTCGTGACAGTCGCGTAATTTTCCGGATAACGATCCGATCGGAATATCGAATTTAATCGGACACCTTCAACACCCAGATCCTTGAGGTAATCAAGACGCATCGTTATGCCACGCAAGTCACCTATACCGTGGCCACCCGTCGAGGAATCTTGGAAAGAGGCTGGGAATATCTCGTAGAATAAACTTCCTTGCCACCATTCCGTTTCCGGATCGCACCTTCATCAACAAAACATCATACCGATTTAATGATACTTCGAAAGATTACTTATCTATCCCCTGATTAATCAGTCGATCGTCCATCGATCAATAATCTCTGCGTTCAGAAATTCTTTCATAGATAGGATCTATAGATATAGATTTATATGGATTTATCTATAGAAAGCTCCAATAGATCGATATGATAAATGGTAAATTAGACGTCTTTCAAAATCGTATGAAAATCTATCGAATTCATTTTTTTCCCCAAGTTATTGACGGCTTATGTTGAAACGTCGATAACATATCGATCGATGGTAACATAGATCACGTCGGTAACTTACCAACAGTTGATAATTCAGGATACGTCTAATCAAGGTCACTTTTGCGCTCTACTGTTAGTAGAACTTATCTATATTCCGCGAAACTGATACAATTCTGACGATACCCACGTGTTGTCTGTACATATTACAGAATTGATAGATGCATGTGGAGCATTTTAAGTATATAATTCAACGCCATCGACTATAGTCGCATCCTACGATCAATATATCGACCCTCAAGTACTTCTACAAGTGAGCTCCGTCAGCGATTTACAATGGCTCTCCCAATTACGATTTTTCTTAAATTGAAATTGAACGTACTTTTCCAATTGTTGATCCCAAAATAACAGATCTTTTATTTTTATCTAATTCTAATTTTTTATTTCAGTTTAATAATAATAAGTTTCGGAATGAAGTAAATGTTCAATGCTTTTCTAAATTCGAATGGTGACCTCGCTCGAACATATCGATCTTTCCAGCTATGAATTGTAAGTTTCGGTTCAATTTTTTAAATTTGTGTAAAATCCTTTTTAAATTCTCGTTTGTTTACCTTCGAGGCATCATGACGATGCCACGAATCGCCAAAGCCGTGCACAATCCAAGAATCCAGACCATGAACCAAAACGACACCATTCTTATCCTCGGCCAATTCCATCGCATGAAACTGTAGTCTTTCGGTGGTTTCGGTACCATAAGCTGTATCGGCGCCAGTGGTGGTTTTCCCCCGTTCTCCTGATTGTAAAACTAGGAAATTTTCGTTTCAGTATATATGCACAAAACCACACATTGTTAAATGAGTAATTCGATTCTGATCATATGATGATTATTAGGAAATTAGCGGATTAGGTGATTCGTATTAATCGATTTATACCGTCTAGCTTTATTTCGGTAGCTAGAAAATTGCGTAACTTTCTCAAAGTGTCACGACGAGAAGAGAGAGAAAGATGGCCGACTATAAAATTTGGCGATTAATTTCAGCCTGCGTCAAATATAAATGCCATCAAACGTTCGCTCGAGCCAAAACTAAAAATGCAATCTTGGCTTTAATCGAGGTATATTAATTTCGGAATTCATACTCCACACTCGATTTTTCCGGATCGAACTATCGTGTCATTTCGGCCTCCTTTTTCGTATCGAAGTCTTAAAACGACGCGTTTTGAAAAGTTAGAGTATATACAAAAAAAAAAAAAAGATTAAGTTCGGCAATTAATAAAGTAATCATTTTCCCAATGCTTGTAACCCTTCATACAACAAAATGGTCAATACGATATTTAAATCGACTGGACATCGAATGTTTATCAAAGATCCGAAGCAATTTTCTGTTTTTTTTTTTCAAAATCGTTCGGCGTTTAAAAGTATTCGAGGAAGAACTCCCAAGAGCGAGAAGCTCTCCCAATTAGCTGCAATTGACCGCTGTGATGACAGAACGTATCGAGTGTCGGATGGACCACAGAAAGCTTCGCTATAGAACATCCAGAGCTGCGTATCAACGTGATTCGAAAACGTTTCGTAAATATTACACGATTTATCTTTTTGTATTTTTCAACAAACCCAAACAAATAGGAAATACGATAATCGAAAGTATCAAGCTTTATGAATTCTTTAACCCGACGAACATTAAATCCACTCGAAAAATCAAGCAATATTAAAAACATTTATTTTTTAGTGAAAAATGAGATGAAAATTAAGTATGCGTTATGAATGATTGTTTTTTTTTTACCATCGAAACGACAAAGCGTATGATCGGTCATAGCCTCGAGTATTCGAGTTGTCATCAGACACCAATAACGTTACAAATATAAACCCATCATTTGGCAAGTGTCCTGCGAGCTCGTAAAAGTGCGTGACTTGTCGTCGCTGAAGTATCACGATTTTTCGAATTTATAACTACAACTATATATCTATTTTCTTTTTTTAATATTTTTTTATATTTTATTTCATCTTAAGTATATTTTTATATTTCGAAGTCATCTCGGCAGAAATTTAAAGTTCGTTCTTTATTGATTGTTTATTGACTCGTGTATAAAATCTAACGAAATGGAAATACATATTTTTAATGGACTTTCCGTTCTTTTTCTAATCGTAGATTATGAGAGTTATAAAGTAAATAAATTGGAAAAAGATTTTCAGTAGAAACGATATAGAAAAAAAAAAAGACTCACTATAGCTTGGGCATCAGGTGCGAGGTGTTGATAGGCCGTGTTAAGTTGAGTCAACAGTTGAGTGCATACAGGCTCATTAGTCACGCTGCTCTCCTCGCTGCTGCTCGATTCTACCATTGGATCCCTCGAGCTCGGTTCTTAAAAATAAAAATCAAATATTTATAATTATTTAATGTTTATTCGTTAATTTTGAATTGATTCGCTAATTTTACAATTGATGGATCGTCGATATTTTTTTTTTGTCATTTCTTTTTGTTTTTTTTTTTTCCTTGGACGATACCAATTTCTACGTCCGAGTCACGTGGTACCGATCTTCTCTTCTTCCGCGGTGTCGAACATTCGACGTCGTCGCATCGTTTTTCCGCCATTCTATCCTCGGTACGTTTATTACGAGGTTGACGATGAACCGACGGTCGCGGAACAACTGGTTGTCACTCACTCGTGTGTATCGACTTATAAATTGTCTTCTGGGTAATATTTAAACTCCCCGAGAGCGAGTGAGAACGAGCGAACTGTTTTTTTTTTTTTTTTTCATGGACACTCGTTGGAGGGTCAATTGATCGATGATCATCGCTCCTGGACGGACTCGTCGTTAGATCCGTACCCACGAAAAAACTTAACCGAACAATCCGCCGAATTCATTCGCAAAAAAAATTAATCTGCGTTCACGAAAAAAATTAGATTTTTTTTCGTTCCCATATCTAGAAGTTTTTTATTAACCGAGAAGAATCAGAATTTCCTTTACTAACCAAAAAATTCAGTATTTCTTTAGGAAAACTCAAGAATCCAAATGTTTTTTTCTTCCGGATTCCTAATAAAAAAATAACTAATGTTTTTAGGAATATTACGAAAGCAATTTACTACGCTATTTATTCGTCAACCTGAATATTTTTTAAATTAGGTTTAAATTCGTTAAATATTTGTTTTAAATATTGTTCAATTCAGAGGTAAATTATTATTATAATCCTTAGGGTTATAATAATAATAATGATATAATATTGTAGATTTCAATAATAAAAATATTATTATTAGTTATTTAAGAGAATTTTTTCTGTAATCCTAAGTGCACAACGAAAAATATGACATAAACAATTCCTGAAAAAAAAATATATACATATATCTCGGTGGACGAAAAAACATAATGACACTTTTTACGTCCCACAAAAAAATGTTTTTTTTCGATCATGAATTTTTCAGCACTTATTGACAATAAAAATAATATTGTATACTGATTATAATTATGAAAAAATGGCTATATCGAAGACCGGCTCTTCTTCCATATGTTCAAGTGAAAAAAAAAAAACAAAAAATTCGCCAATATTCCACGATTGCAATAATTTGATTATTGTTTATGGAATGTGACTCGCATCACTCGGACAATAATGACGACAATGACGTCGTTATCGCCATCATGATTATTGGCAATGCGAAACAGACGAGAAATTTGGCGCAGACAAAGCCGTGAAATAAACAAAAATTCAAGTTTGTCAAGCGTTTAAACGCGTCGACGTCTCGGCATGCGAGACATAAAATTAATGTTATGACATGTGTCAACACGAGACTGCGTCCGCAAGGATCCTCTTACGAAAGTGATTGAAATATATTCCTCGAGACTTACCGTCGTTCATTTTTTTACTCGAGCTATTGACGATGTCCATGAATGCCTTAAGACCGTCCATGGTATTGATGTTATCGAGGGTCGCAACGGGGGTCAATTCTAGAGGTGTGCCCTCGAGAGGATTAAAAATCGGTCCGTCTTCCATTCCATCTGGTGTCTGATTTGCCGGACTTGGTGTCAGGAGAGGACAATCCGAAGCTTCCTCGTCCTGTTTATAGCCATTCGATAATCACATTTATTAAGGAGTTAATTATTTATTAAGAGAAATTATTTATAAATTTGAATTTTTTGAAAAAAAAAAAAAAAAAAACATCGGTTCTTCGTTTTCGATGGATTTTTCGGTTTTTGATGTATCTGGTTGGGGAATAAGTTCGTAGCGTTTTTATATTTTCTTTTGTTCTACGATTTTTTTTTTTTTTTTTTTTTTTTTTTTTTTTTTTTTTTTTTTTTTTTTTTTTTTTTTTTTTTTTTTTTTTTTTTTTTTTTTTTTTTTTTTTTTTGCTGTATTGATACGCATACATTTTGCCATCCCGAGTTCGTATTCGATCACGAAATGTATCAATAAATTTTCTTATGTCACCGATCGTTTTGATTGCCCACAGCAATGCGTCAACATCGTTTGAGCTGTCATCGGCATTTTCGCGTTTCATTGACACCTCGACGAGTCGACTATTGACAATTTGGCAAGGAAACAAATACCGGCCACGTCGTAATCGCCAATGATCGAGGAATACGACAAGACTCCGACTTATTTCCGCTCGCGATAAATTTTGGTAACACGACTGTTGTACGAGAATAAGAACAACGTCGAGTCACCTGTGGATCTTGATTGCTGAAGAGCTGCTGCGAACTTGGCGAATCTGGCAGTTCTCCGGTCATCACAACTGACAGAAGATTCTCAGGTTTCGGGATATTCATTTTTTCAGCTGAAACAAGATTGAAAAAAATAATCACAATTAAACAAAAAAAAAAATACTTACTGGAAAATAAAATATATATAAAAATAATAATCCAGAATATTTTTGTTCGCAAAAATATAATTAATAACTACTGAAAATAATGATTTATAAAATGCAATATATATATATAAATAATAATTCCGAAAATAAAATAAAAAGATAACATAAATATTGACAACGTAAAAAAAAGAACAATGACAATTCGTAATTATTGGTAATTATAATGTTTGATAATTTTCGTTAATGTAAATCATCAAAATCATTTTTATTCTTCGAACACCATTTTTTTCTCACGATCTAAGAATAAAAATGGTACGGAAAAGTGTTTGCAATTTCCAATATCGACCAAGTGGAAAACCAATGATCGGAGTAGGACTTCATGGAACGAAGAACAAAAGGAACCTCAGCTGATAGCGTGCATTGTTCGGACCTAACAGAGTGCTTGATAAGAGTGCTAACGAGAACGTTACGCGATATAAGATATGTCAGATTAAATATTATCGGTGGCGACGTCATTTGTTCTTAATCTCAAAGAATAATACTTCGTTCATTCGATATATTTTTTTCATAAGATTTTGAAGAAATTAGACTTTGAAGACACTTCGTCACTCATCCTCATGATCAACATTGTGCACTCGATATATTAGAAATCAATTGTAAAATCATTTCCGAAAATATGTGTTTAATTATAAACCAGATGTGCTCGGAATGAAAATTCGATTTTATAGAAAATTAGGTTATTTGCAAAACACATTTCGTTGGCATTTTTAGGTTCGTAAAAATCGAATTATTCCTGAAAACAATGAGATTGTTGAAAATTTGACAAATGGGCGTTTCCGGTGTTCCGATCGCGAGAGTTTTTACTCCGAATGGAAAAAGCGTCAAATTCAAGGTTTCGTTCACGCAAATATATCGTATGCAATAAAAAAGATCGTATAAGTACGGAGAGTGGGATCGAGAGAGAAGGAATCATATACAACTGCTCGTACGTCAATTCAAGGTCAATTCAATAAAAATACACGAGAATTCGTCAAGCACAAATGAGCATCGTAACAAGATCAGCCGATCGGAGACGTACAAGCTATTCGCGAAGAAAAGGTACGAAAAAGTTCTTACGTTTCGTAAGTATTCTAATTAATTATTTAAACTATAAAAATGATTTAATCAATTGTTTAGATAATTAATTGAAACAAAAGAATTTTTATTAATTACTTCAACAATAATAAATACTTTAATTTACAGTTTAGATGATTTATTAAAATAAAAGAATTTTTATTATTGATTTAAACAACAAAATTTAGTGTTTTTTTTTTTCAATGACAAATTTAACACTCAAATGCTCTGATTTTCACTATATCTTTTCTCGATACGCTATTGCATCATTCACGAAATTAGGATTCTTTATATACCTGCGTGTACGAGTATTTCGCGCGAATTTTCAATAATTTCGTATTTCCTTTTTTTTTTCATTTCTATAAATATTCCGAAGTTCCAAGTGAAACGTGAAATGGTCAAAGTGACATAATCGAGTTTCGACGCGGTCTCGTTTACAAAACACGACACGGGAGGCCTACTACGTCACAATACAAATTCGTCGCAGTCATTGACCCTCTCCAGTCAATTTAACACTCTGATACATTTCACTAACGTTTTGGCCTCTTCGAGTTTCAACTCAAAGAGAAATTGACGATCGCAAGTCGGCTTCAAATTTTTTACCAAAATAAAAATAATAATATTTCTCAAAAAAAAAAAAAAACAAATAAAAATTGTTATATATTTATACAAAAATAAAAAAACATTGCGACGAGATACAGAATACTGCGTCCTTTCGCCTTTACACGCCCTTTTTTATTCACCTTCTCACTTTTTCCTGCCCTTCGAGACACCGAAGTATTAAAAAAAAAAAAAAAAAAATACTTCCGCTTCAAGGAAAAAAAATAGTAACGTGCCACCGGTAAATCACTGAAAAGAAAACTTTTGTACAAAATTCAAACGAAATTGGACGACGTCCCGAGCGAGACGACACGCGGATGGCTTCGACGTTGGTCCGTGAGGACCGCTAAACTGTTCGGCGTCGCACGAGAAAAACCTCGTGCCTCGATGTATATATTTAGAGATCTGTGTAGACTTTTTCGTCCACCTGATGCCTCCCGTTCTCTCCCTGCCGCTTTTCGACGATTCTGCGCTCTGGTATTGGTTCCCTCCCTTTGCCGAGCAGTGACGAACGTGTATCCAAAAGACCCTACATCAAACGGTTTTCAAAATTCCAATTTCGAAGCTTTTCATTCTCTCTTCCGTCGCATTAAATTTTTTAATTTATTATTAACGAAGAATCCAGAAGTTGTAAAAAAAGAAATATTTTTTGTGACATTCATCAGAAATTCACGGATTCGGTCATTATCGAGGGTGAAAAGCTCGAATATACAAATTTTACCGAATTATTGACGACTCGGTAAATTTTCAAATAGGCACGATCGAAATGAAAAAAAAATAAATAAACAATCGTAGATTTTTCGATTTTTGGAACCCGATAATCCTAGGGAGAAAACTTCTAGTCCCGGTACTGTTCCAACAGGGTGAAGAAAAAATCAATAGTCGAGATTCATAGCCGTGAGTGACGATCATAAACGAAATCGTATTTGCCACGCGAGCAACGCTCGTTTTCTGTCTGGACATCAGAGCCACCCCTCGCTTGTACGACGATACTTGGAAACTCGTTTTCCAACGATACTGATATTGACAGCGGGTCTGTAAGATTTTCCTCGCTCTCTGCTGGGTAATGTAGGTTTTCTACTATCTGCGAGACTAATAGTGGATAAGAGGAAATATACTAATAATCGAATCAACTGAAGCTGCTCGAAATCCTTTTTGTATTCGTCCGAATGAAATTCCGGGTTTCAAAAATGTCAGAAAATTTGGAAACACCAAAAGCGTCATTTTTTGTCGATATTTCGATGCGCGAAACAACGACATTGTAAAAATGATGATATTAGAGGAATGAGGGTAGTTTTAATTTTCACGACTATTCTATAAGAGAGTGTACGGCGAAACCCAAAAACTATGGAAGTAGAAATATTGGAAAAAAAATACACGTAAACTTTCAAATATATCCTCCGATGCTTTATTATTAAAAATAGTTAATTAGAGATTAATTAAAGCCAAAAAGAAATCTCAATAAATAAAAAAAACAAAACTTCCAATAAATTAAAAATAACCAAAACATCCAATAAATAAAAAAAAACCAAAACTTCAAACTTCCAAGCTCGCCTCTTAACGCAGCGGTAACAATGACATTTAAAGAACCAAGATATCCATGACGTCAAGTCCTAGGGTTGAAATCAAGCCTTTGCTGGATCCGTATGAAAAATCCATTTAAAAAAAAACTTAAACGAAGATCGAAAAATTCGGTGTAAAATATAATTTAATAAAAAAATAAATTTGATAAATATAAATTGAAAAGTAAATGAATGTATATAATTATTATAAAATTCCAAGAAACATGATTATTTAAAAAAAATATAATTAATCAATAAAATGACATATTAAAAAATAAAATCTCTGTAAATTTACTATTCCCCTCGGAAATGAAATTGAATTGAAAACACCCGGTATGCACCCAGTGTAACTTTAAGACGCAAATGCCTAGGGGAGAATAACCAGGCGTCTTAAAATGACAATTCGAGGAGAAAAAAAATAAAGAATATTGTAAAAATGATTCCGTTGTAAGCGTTGATTGCTTATCGATGATCGTTTGACCCCTCGTTATGCGGAGGTACACCAGTCACTCGAAACACTCGTTCGACGCTATCAATGAGGATGATAATGAAGAAGAAAGAAGAGTGAGAGAGTACTAGTGAAGAGTAAAGGAGAGACAAAGAACGTTCGGTGTACACAATTTGAGCGAATAACATTTCAGGAAACTAGTAGTTTCCTCTCTCTCTTTCTCCATCTCGGTCTTCATCTTCGTTTCGTTACTCGTCCCGTACTCGTTTCATTTCTTTCTCGATTTTTCCCTCTGGAGGAAGACACGAGTAGGCGATAATATTGGCGCGATCTTTGCTCCAAGAAGTGGCCGACGTTTGGAAAACTCGGCGATCATAAGTGGTCAGTTACGAATCGGGAAGCTCCGGCGAACACCGCGACAATAATTCATTTCCTTTTCTTTTCTCACTTACGTCAGGAAATAATTCGCGAAGGAAAAAAATAATAATCGTTCGATAGTGTCAATCGTAATCGAATCGTGCGCAATTATAGCTCTCGAATACTTATCGAGGACATGAAGCGAATACGTTTAACGTCGTGAGTAATGAAAATAACTTCGTTGTGAAAAAAAATTAAACAATAATAAAACGATTCAACTGAAAAAAAAGAAGAAACATTTTTGGTGATCGATATTTATTTAAGTGTGTCTAAAGAAACTATCATATACACATATACAAATATATATAGGTATATATACGGATATTAAATTGGTAAAAAGTTGTGGGCACGGGGAAGAACGGAAAATTCTTTCATGGATTCCGAGCTTTTGAGCTCAGCTCCCAATGTCAACCTACGCTCGACTTGCACCGTTATCCCAGTGAATCTGAGGAGAAAAATCGTTTCGAGCGCCAATACTTTGACGAACGAGACTGAGATTTTCTCGAGTTATAGTCGGGATATCCAACAATGGCACTCGATTTTGCCGCTGGTTGTGTGGGAGGTAAATCACCATTATTCGTTCGAGCCTTCGATGTTTTTGGTTTTTTGTTCCGTTCGATAATTCAAATTGATTTTTTATTACTATTATCCCTGATTAATCAATTTCCAGCCAATTGGAGGTAAATCGTCATTATTCGTTCGATCCCTCGATGTTTTCGGTTTTTTTGTTCCGTTCGATTTTTCAAATTGATTTTTTATTACTATTATCCCTGATTAATGAATTGCTAGTATTCGATATCAACAGCTACCATATGTTCGAATTCGTGATTTCGTTTCGAAAAAACAAGCTGTCAATAAAATGTATATTTATTTTTAAACTAGCGTTGAATATTCGAGGGTAAAAAAAATGAATATACGATAACCATAGATGATTTGGAGTTTACTGTTCCGAATCGTTTATCTTGATACATCGAAAACTGTTGATAGGATGCGCGGGTCTTATGGTGGGATATCCTCTGGATACGATCAAAGTCCACATCCAGACGCAGGATCATCGCAATCCGAAGTTCAAAGGCACTTGGCATTGCTTTCGTACGATACTCGCACAAGATTCGGTAAGACTCGTTATCTCTCTCTCTGTCTGTTTCTCTCCAGTCTAGCTATCTCGATCGAACGATTGCAACAGCACGATGGTTATCGAATTTGTAGAATTTGAAAATATGTTGGGGGCATGAGGTTTGTAGGCTGATTCAGCCTTAAGCTTCGATATCCATTCAGATAAAATCTCGTTTCAATGCCCGGAGTCTATTTTCGTAAAGTTCGAACGATAGCAGATGATAGCCATTGACCCGACAATAGCAGCAGAAAATTTGACATCCCTATACATCGATGGATCAACGATCGAACTTTCGTTTTGATTCGTGATCCAAACCGTAAAGATATTACGCTGAAACTCGCTTCTGTTTTCGTCAGATCACAGGATTGTATCGTGGTGTGACGTCGCCAATAGCCGGTGTAGCTGTGGTGAACGCCATAGTATTCGGCGTATACGGTGCGACGCAACGAAACTTTCCGGATCAGGATCACATGATGACGCACTTTTTAGCTGGCGCGTCAGCAGGATTGGCACAATCACCGATATGCAGTCCCCTGGAATTAGCGAAAACCCGTCTTCAGCTACAAAGCAACGTAAACACAGCGTTCACCGGTCCAGTCAGTTGTCTCCGTCAGGTTTACCGGATGAAAGGTCATCGGGGTGTATTCAGTGGACTCGGCATTACCGCGTTTCGTGAAACTCCCAGCTACGGTATTTACTTTCTGACGTACGAAGCGCTCACAAGGACGTCCAAGGTCAAGAACATTTCTACGTTTCACATGCTGATGGCCGGTGGCGCAGCTGGTACCGCCTCTTGGGTAGCCACTTATCCCATCGATGTCATCAAGTCTCGTCTTCAGGCTGATGGCCAAGGTCGTTACGGTGGGGCGCTCGATTGCCTCCGACAATCGATGAAAAGCGAAGGCTACAGCTGGCTCTTTCGAGGCTTGAATTCTACTATACTTCGAGCTTTTCCAACCAACGCCGCAACCTTTACCGTAGTAACGTGGACCTTCAGGATTTTTGGTGGGGATTCGGGCACCGAAACAATCAAGAAATCATCAAACGTTGAAGCCCCGGATGAAACGGTGCTTCAACGAACTGGAGGTTCACCCGAATCCCTTGTCAATAAATGCAACACCCTCGTTACCAGAGTCATGGACGAGTACAATTACGAAGCCAGGTCATATTGCTCCGCTAATCGAGCCGTTGTTTCGCCTGATCAGGATAACCGGAACATCGATAAATTGGAACACGTAGAAACCAAGAAGATCGAGCAATCCTCCATCTTGGAAACCAAGTACACGACGAGTAAAACAAAACACATCGACGAGGGTGGTTGATGAAGAATAAACGAGAAAATCTCTATCGTTTCTGTGATTTCAATTTTTTGTTGTAAGAGTTGGCTCAATAAAGATCCACAACGAATCGTCCATTCTCGTATTTGTGCCAGTCGAAATTAAGCGTTGATTGTTCCGCGAAGAAATAAAAAAAAAAAAATAACTGGTGTAAGAATAATCATTGATAACGACAATCTTGATTCGGATATTACGCAATGTTGTCTCTTCTTACAGCTGAGTATCATGGCTATACGCGATCGATTCGATCAATTCACTCAATGGACCCGGATGTCGTGGCTGAAGACGATAAAAAATAATCAATGAGTGAATGACACGAAAATCATTCGAGGCTTTATCTTTCGTCGGTTGAACGATAAGAAATGCTTTTTAAACATCAATTGCATACGTCTTTTATCAAATATCAGTACAATTTTTATCAGCTTTAATGAATCGATGAACTGTCACTGAATGGACTGCCGGCCAAAAAATTAATTCGAATTGCAGAACCGAGTAGTTACGAACAGCTAATTAAATAATAAATTTACATTCGGAAATATTAATTTTCCATTTTCATTAATTATTTAAATCATTTCCAAAAATATTGACATTCTAATCTTTCAGACATCTCAGTGAATGTTAATCATTTTTATAAACAAGCTATCCATACAACAGTGACATTCTACAGTATAAACAACATTTCTGAGTCATATTGGGCTTTCAATGATAACCAAAAGTTCCCCGCATAAGAAATTTTAATTGTCCATGTCGTCTCTCAAGCCACGAAGTTTCCCAGCACTGGTACACTTTCAAACGTCGTTCAATTGTCTTCATAATCCGACAGTCCCAGACTGATCGGCGGACATGTAAGATCTATGTCAAAGTCGGTGGGCAAAATTAATTTACTCCTTTGACAATTCAAAATAGTTCGTAACAATCGACCCCCAGTCACGGCTCAACGTTACAAACATTGAAATTTCATTTGGGTGAATAATATAAGGAATATCAAAATACCTCGGAATAAAATATCCAAATTTTCGAGTCTCAGCTGCGAACTACAATCGACTATTCGTCATAATCGAAATGTCATTCGTTCGAATTCTAAGCTACAAATTTTTGGCTCAACTGGATAAAAACGAGGAACGCTGAATAGTTCAAGTGAATCTATTTTCCCATGATTACCTGGAAGAAGGATACCTCGGAGTGCAAATTTTCGTTCGGACGTCGATTTTCCAAAATACAAAAATTTACTTGAAAGGATTTTCGTCATTGAATTTTCAACTGAATTCGGATTCGATTTTAAAAAATCTTTGGTAAGCAAAGAAGATTTTATTTATATCAACAGGTGAACGAGAAATGTAGAAACCTCGCTTTCTTCTGTTGAAAATCATTATTCGGCATGTTTCAGCTCAGAGAAAAGAACATAATTTGTCTACCAAACACGAAGAATTCTCATTTCGATATAAATTCCGAGCCCCCCCCCCCCCCCCGCTCCGGTTTTGTTTCTTCGGTGTCGTTATTTGATATGGAGTTGGACCCAAATGAGAGCATCAGCGTAAACACAAGTAGCGTCAGTGATGGGAACAATAACGTTCTCATTGTTGATGGGGATGGCTCAAACGCGAAACGGCTAATAGCCTCCAGTGGAGGAAGATGCATGAGCACTCAAGCTATGCAATCGCTGTACGATTTGCGACAGAACAATGTTCTTTGTGATGCGGTACTCAGGCTCGAAGATGGCGGAGTTTTTCCGATACATCGAGCAATACTGTCGGCCTGCAGTAATTACTTTAGGTATCAATTTTTGTCCTCGATCTCCAGTCACAAACTGATCGATTTTTCACGTTTTCGTATAAACTGAAAAGTTTGAAAGATCCTTCATTATTTACCCAAAAAACATTGTTCAATCGTTTGGACATTCCTTGGCTGAACGTCTTCGCGAAATAATTCGCGATATTTTTGGTAAAACGAAGAACTCTTTTCACGACGACGTTGCACTCGCGCGAGCGCACGGATATCCTCTTGCCAGGTGTCACCAGTCAAATGATGAATCATCTCCTCGAATACGCCTATCTTCGTTCCCTCGACGTAAATCCTAGCAACGTTTGCCAATTGCTGATCACTGCGGATTACCTCAGCGTAACGGGAGTACTCGAGCTTTGCCGAGATTACCTCCGAAAGAACTTGTCACCCGAGGTATGCATAAGGGTACTGAGGTTCGCGAGAGAGCACTTTTGTAGCGGCCTCGAACAGGACGCTTATCAGTACGTCATGAGACACTTCGTGCAGGTGCGTAAAACGATGACTGGAGTCATCAAGAGATGGGAAAGTTTTTTTTTTTTAGTGACGCGTTACTGTATTACCGAATTAATTTACGTTCTGTCATGGATAAACTCTGATAACTGAAACAACGTTTCAGTAAACCAGATCTTCGAAATAAGAATGAAAAATTGTAGAACAAAAGAGAAACAAAGAGTTTTCGTTTCCTGCTTCCCAAGGTAGCCCAGAGAAGCGAGGATCTCCTTAATTTGCCGATCGAAGAGCTGCGAAGTCTCGTCGGAGCGGACGACTTGAACGTCAACAGCGAAGAAGTCGTTTGGGACTTGGTACTCAAGTGGATCAACCACGATCCCGGCAGACGACAGTGTTACATAGTCGATCTTTTGAAGAACATACGTCTCGGTCTTTTGGATACGGAATTTTTTTTGGAAAATGTTAAGGATCATCCTTACGTGACCGGGAACGAAGCGTGTCGACCTATCATCATTGAAACCTTAAAGTTCCTTTACGACCTTGAAATGATTACCCAGAAACGGGGTGAAGTACCCACCCCAGAAATCGCGAGGCCACGTGTGCCGCATGAAATTTTATTTGCGATTTGCGGTTGGGTTGGAAACGCTGCAACCAGCTATATGGAGACTTACGATACTCGGGCTGATCGTTGGGTCCAAGTAAATTTCGCTAAATGGAACTCAAACGAACCCAAATATTTTCAACGTCCCGAAATTTGATTTCTTTTCTTTGATTTTTTTTTTCCTTTTCAATGTTAAAGCTGCCGATTAATTATGAATTTAATGACTAAACTTGTGATTCGACAGGTACGGGAAGAGGATCCGTCTGGACCCCGAGCTTATCACGGTCTCGTTTCAATCGGATTCAGCATTTATATGGTTGGGGGCTTCAACGGTCGTGATTATTTCAGCAGCTGCCGATGCTTCAATGCCGTTACCAAAGAATGGCGTGAAGTTGCTCCGATGAACTCGAGAAGGTCCTTGATTTCTTTGATTTTAATGACATTTATCAAATTATTGTTAATTATTGTACATTATTAATCGAATGAAAATTTACGAAGAATGTAATGAAGTAAACCCAAACAAACCCCAACATATAATCAATAATCAGACAAATTAATTATACTTCGATCGTCCATCGGACGTTCTTTCATACGTTTGTTCATATTTTTTTCTTGATTTGTATCGATCGAATGCGATCGCTTAAATTTTATTTTTCATTTTTACATTTTTTTACATTACATTTTTATTACATTTTTACATTACATTTTTTTACATTTTTACATTAACAATTCGATTATCACTAAAAATATAAATATCGAAACCCCCATTATCTAAAGCTTCAATATTTTTACGTGATCCAAATTATAAACCCACTTTAAAACTGAACTTTAGTACTAATAATAAAAACGTAAAAACGATTAAGATAGAAATTGAATAAATATCGAAAAAATCAATTTTTCTTGAACAATATGGATTTAGGTGTTACTTGAGCGCTGCGGTCGTCGATGATGTTCTCTACGCGATTGGCGGTTACGACGGTCATTTTCGTCAAAAGACAGCCGAGCGATACAATTATCGGACGAATCAATGGTCCTTGATAGCACCAATGACTGTTCAAAGATCGGACGCATCCGCGACTACTCTTAATGGTAATTTTCACTAATCGCTGTTGGCTCTTTAATTTCGAGTAGGCATGATAGTTGGATGGGTCTTTGGTTTTCCCAAATTTCTAATGATAACCCAAAAGAAACCCACCTATATATAGCGGCTTTTATTAACACCGATTTTTGTCAGTTTCCCTGTGCCCTCGTGAAATTTCAACTCGGTCGAAGCGTTTGTGAAACAAAAAAAAAATTAAGCGTTTAGAAAAAGATCGAAACGTATGCGATCCCAATTTAAAGAATGACAAATTAATGCTTCGATAATATTTTGATTTTTCTTTTATTGATTTTTGGGAGACAACAAAAAATTGAAAGAAATTGAAAAATTGAAAAAAAAAACGATTTTAGGAAAGGTCTACATCACTGGTGGTTTTAATGGACAAGAGTGCTTGAATTCAGCTGAGGTGTACGATCCGGAGGTCAATCGTTGGTCAAGAATCGCACCAATGAGGACTCGCAGAAGTGGACACTCCTGCATTGCTTATCACGGCTCCATATACGTTATCGGTAATTTTCGTCACTTATAAATTAAGCTGATCAGTAATATTAAACTTAGCCATGAATTTGTTAATTTTTATTGGGCCGATATTGTCAGGTGGTTACAACGGCATCTCAAGAATGTACACTTGCGAAAAATATAATCCTGCTACCAATACCTGGTCCCCGATACCGGACATGTACAATCCTCGTAGCAATTTCGCGATAGAAGTTATCGACGACATGATCTTCGCGATCGGTGGTTTCAATGGTGTCAACACGATGTTCCACGTCGAGTGTTACGATGAGAAAACTAACGAATGGTTCAACTACAATAACAAAAAATTCATCTTTACTTAAATGAAAAATACTTGTTTCTCTTCGAACATTTTTTCATTGACCGAAATCCCATTTTGATTGATTACTTTGATCGTTAAAGCAGCAAGTGATTTTGAATTTAATTGGAGATTTTTTATTTGTTTTATTTAGCAATTGGATATTGATTTTTTAAAATGAAAAATAGTCGAATGAGAAGTTAACAAATTTAAATTGAATTTATTTATAGTTTTCTTTGTTACGCTTTTGCTTTTTATATGGACGTAGATTTTTTTTTATAATTTCAAAGTTAAATTTTTGTAAACAATTTTATGTACGAATGTTTTCTTTTTTAATTTTACAGTTAGCTTTTCCCAATTGTCAAAATT
This sequence comes from Ophioninae sp. A BG-2022a, assembly GCA_030523105.1. Lineage (NCBI taxonomy): Eukaryota > Metazoa > Arthropoda > Insecta > Hymenoptera > Ichneumonidae > Ophioninae sp. A BG-2022a. Next base: position 26,656 of record JAPYZI010001370.1, read on the forward strand.
CGACATGTTTTTTGAGCACACGAAAAAATGGCGACCGAGAACTGTCTTTATTTTTCTTGTTTTTTTTTTTTGGTTTTGTTTATTTAGGTACGAAGCAACCGATATAGGACTGCATCGGTCAGGCTTGGCAGCATGCGTGATCGTCGGATTGCCAAACGTGCAGGACTACATTCACAAGCATCGGGAACACTTGATGGAGGAGAAACGACAAAAATTATTGGCACTCGAATTTCAGCGAAATCAGCATCAACAACAGGAGCAACAATTGATCCAAAATTCAAACGAAATTAGATAGTTGTTTCGTCGTGACTTTCGCTCAAACTTGACTCAAAAAATTCTCAGACTAAAAAAAACAAGATCAAGAGGGATGCAATTTTTTTTTGCTACTTTGTTATGGATTTTGATACAATGATTTTTGCAATTTTTTAATTAAGTTTTTTCTGCACATCGAACTCACCAAAGTTTTTGGAATTTTTATAGTTCATATTTTGAAAAGAATAAATAAATGTATTGGAAAATATATCGTGGCATCGTCTTATCAGAAGTACAATAGCGAGTTTTGCAACAATTGATGCATTCGATTCATCGACGAACAAATAAACTTTGCGTGCAAATTATTATTTTTTCTTTAGTTAAATCATCGTGTATTTGAAATAATTGATCTGATAGTTTGATGTTAAGAACTGCTCCTTGATAAACAATTTTTATTTTGAATTTTGCAATGCTCAATGGAAAAAAAATACGATAGAAAAAAATACACTGACAAAAATCGAAATAAGAAAAAATTACAATGAAAAAGTACACTGAAAGAATGAAAATACTTGTTTTGAAACTGAGAATCGAAACGTTTGTTTTTCTCGACCATAAAAATCATAGCCGACTTCATTTCAGACGATTTTCCAAAAACTGACATTTTTCTATTGACTGTCCAGAACGTTTTCATGCTTCGTGAATCGTTACTTGACGTTTTCGAAATAAAACTCAGCCATGTGGAAATACCAATTATTCTTGAAATGCATTGTTACGTACGTGATGACTTTTCTCGTCGATAGCACGAGTGCAATAAAAAGTACGCCGTCCCAACAATAGTGAACCGAGTATCTTTAAAAAAAAATTTGGAATTCATATTTTTGATAACCCAAATTTGGTATTTGAATTGAGAGACCGAATTTTTTCGTAGCTCACAATGCTACTAGGACCGATTTGACACAATGCAAACTGACGCACTTTGGAACGGAATACGAAGGCCAGAAGGGAACTACAGCCGGTGGTATACGTTGCCAATCTTGGCACACGGAAAATCCTCTTCATAAGGTTAACGATTCATTTCTCGATGAAAATTCCATTTTTCAATATTACTCGATGGATATTAAAAAATCAACAAAAATTCCTGTACTTATGCGAGAGATATTTTGCCATAAATTACTTTAATTACTTACGACTTAGTGATATTTAGCCGGTGGAAGTTAACATTTTTAATTATTAAACCCAAACAAACCCAAACAACCTTAATTATTTTATTGCATTTTTCCCCAAATTTCAAAAACTCATAACTTATGGAAATAATTAAAAATGTCAGCCTCCGCCGGCTGAATATCACTAGTGGTGACTATTTAAAGTAATTTATGGAAAAATATAAAATCTCCCGATTAAATTGACCTAACTCCACTTCTGCATAATTACCAAAGTTCCATTACAGGTAAGCTCGGAAATAAAAGATGACGACTTTCCCGAAAGATCGATGAGGGCGGCCAAAAATTACTGCAGAAATCCTACCGGGGATCCGAAAGGTCCATGGTGCTACACAATGGAGCCAACATTGATAGACGACGAATGTGGAATTCCACTTTGTAACTATGGAGGTTCATTCACAAATTAAATCTCACGAAATATTTTATTTATTCATAAATAAACAAATAAACTACTTTATTCGCGATAATATAATTATTGACAACATTATTAAACCACTAATCGGCTTTCTTGACATTTCGTTAATTCCTACTTGAATAATTATACAAATTGAATAATTATATAAATAAATAGAAAATTAATTAATGAAATTCTTTCATTTTTTATTTATCAGCGATCAACGAAAACATTATGTTCGTAAAATTGTTTGTTAGAATGCCGAATTTCCGGGACCGGTGCCGAGTATGCTGGCTCAAAGAAGATCAGTATGACTGGAAAAAAATGCAAGTCTTGGAACTCTCGTCACAAAATCTCTGAAGGCCAAGTATGATCCATACAGCTGTAAACAAAAATGAATTTTTAACGAATTAACGTATCAATCGATTCTTCGTGCTTTTTTTAGACTAAAAAATTTGCCAACGCCAATTTTCCGGACGTTTCACGAGAGAAAGCGGAAACCTTTTGTCGAAATCCGAACGACGACACTGGAGGCCCTTGGTGTTACGTAGAGGAGGAAAATTTTGAGACAGTGGAAAAAGAGTACTGCGATATTCCATTCTGCGATGACAAAGGTAATTGCATTATCAATTAAAGAAAAAACATTAAAGAATTATAAATAAAAAAAGATTGAAAAAAAAACATCATGAAAGTTTGTACTAAAAATTATCAAGAAAATCATTAATAGGAAATCACCAAAAAATCATTTTCAAAAATTATAAATTACTAGAGAATTAATAATTACCAGCACGATTTTAGAAAAATACATTTCAGTGGCATCGTCCTTAACAATTGTTTTTTTTTCTTAGATTGTCTGGCTTACGCGCGCAATGCTTCAGTTTATTCGACTTTGACTGCGCTCAACGAGACATTAGGCAACGTAACATTCTGGGTCAAGTTGTGGAATCCTGCGGACGAGAAATACGTACATTGTCCCTCACCGTTATTTGTATTTCCAACATTGTCGGAATAGGAAAATGCTTACAATGCATTTTAAAACTTAATCGACGCAGGCTGAAGCTAGAATTCTGTTGAGCCACGTATCAGTGCCAACGTCTGGAAAAAGGATAGCCCAAGATTGGAGAGCAGGAATAGAACTGGTCATATCAAACGCAGGGAGCGGCCAAGTTTATCCAACAGCGGATGTCCGTCATTTAAAAAACACAAATTATTACTACAAGACCCTAGATTACAACAGATTCTTCACGTTTGCTTTTCTTTTCATCAGGACGAGCAGGATTTGGAAAAAAGTCCAAGAATAATTCTTGGCTCAAAATGGACGGGCTTCTGGATCAATTGGGGTGGCGGTTTTGTATCGGTCGGTTTGTACGGCTCAACGAAACCATTTTTCCTGGGCGAATACAAAAAGAAAAACACTATATCCCATCTATATCCTGATAGTTTTCTTTACTATGGCCTGATGGGAATTGGTGTACTCTGGAGCACGGAATTTTGCCAGGAAAGTACGTTGAATGTTCGTTCGAAGAAACACTATTTTGTCCCTAGCACATATTTTCCCATTTCGAGTAAACAGGATTAAGGATCATCTTCCGTTATACGAATTAAAAGATTAATTGTTTAAAATTTGTATGAGCTTTCTCAACAATCATGTTCAACTGTAGATAAAATTTGATCAACTTTTACCGTCTAGAAATCGTGATATTTGTTGTAAAAAATCGTATTTTTTCATAAGGTCCTAAAAGACCTCTTGTTAGGGTTGCCATTTTCAGCAACGAATATCTCGACTACCCAACGGTGAAACCGTTCACTTTTTTTTTATACATTATAATATGATGCTCAAGAAAATTCACATAACTTTTCAAACAATTATTTTTAAAAAATAGTATGTAATGCTTTTGCCTATAATTTATATATACTATTATGATTATGGGGCAAGAAGATCCTTAAACGTCCCGAGTTTTAGCCCAATAAAAATCTTTCATTAATCATTTCAGCTTAAATTTAATTCTGAACTATTTCTTTTATTCACAATTAATTATGAGATTTGTTAATAATTCATTTCAACAAATTTATGTATTATTTAACTAATTAATGAATTCAGGATACTAAGTGATTATCTGATACAAAATGTTGGCTATTATTAATACGATTTTTGAAATACGTATTTCTAATCGACGATCTGTGATTGGTCATCAGCGTGCGAAGTCCACACGACTTTTGGAATGGATTATCTGAGGGTATGGCCACTTCAACCTAGCAATACGACCTATGACGTTCGTTTCAGCGTTCGAGCTAGCAAAGACATAACTGTGCAATTGTATGAAAGTCCTGGTTCACCTTTTCCTCGATTTACCGTAAGTTTTCTCTTGTGTGGTGATAATTCCATTTCGATTGTTGGATGTAAGAGTGTTTCTGGGTGTACGTATGGCAGATTACAATTGGAGATGCTGATACGGTGACCGTGGTGCATCAGCAGAGCGAGAAGTCAAAAAAACACCTTAAAGACGTGGCTGCCAAGGGTTTGCTTGATTTTTGGATTTGGAAGCACTTCACCGTTAGGTTGTCAATGAAAATGGATACGAAATCATATTTTCTCGATCAGGCATCAAGCAACAAAAAAAAAAACAATAAGTTGTTGGAATTTCAGTATCTTTGGCCCTCATTTACGATTATTTTCCGAGCGTATATACGGAAATGAGGAAATCATGTACCTCAAGAACAATTTGTTCGGAACGTTGAGATGGTTCAGTGTTGGTAGCCGCAACGGCATTGCTATGTGGACATTTTTTTGTGATCCTCAATCAAGTTCCGTTGAGTTTCCATCACCACCGAATTGCATCACCAATCTTGAGGATTACAATTACGAAGGCTCACAGTGGACAAGCGTAAACGAAATGCCGTGTGCTCCCTGGATTTCTCCGGATGTATGAAATTCTTCAATATTTACATTGACCATGAAGAATCCTTTATGAAATTTCCTTCGCCCAGGTTCCGGACGACGATAAAAAGAACGATTTGTTCGTTGATGGGTCAGCTGTCAAAGCTACGAATAAATGCAGAAATCCGAGCCACGATTCCAAGGGTCCCTATTGTTACGCGATTTCGTTGGAAAATAATTCGACAATCTTGAAACAATATTGTCCGATAAGAAGATGCAGATCGTCAGGTAAGACAAATCGGCAGCGTTATGGGGACAAAAAGAACGTCTTGATTAGTCGAATGACTGGAATACTAATCACGCAACAATTCGACCTCTTAACCCTACTATTAACACTTCCGGGAGTACGGAAAGTCTTTTTATCTGGTAACTGAAAATTATATCTTTGATGGATCGAAACGAACGCCATAATCGTCCATGAATAATGATGATCAATGATATTCATCATACATGAATAATAATGATGGACGATGATCATCATGCATGAATAATGATGATGAACGATGCACATCATCCATGGATGATAATATTGGATGATGGAAATCATCCGCGTGTGACAATGATGATGATAATGATAAATGACCATCATCAACCTGTGATAATGATGATGATAAATGATGACTATCATCCACGCGCGCTGACGATGGTGATAAATAATGACCATCATCCAGAGTTGATCGATCTGTAGAATGCCGAACTGCTGGTACCGGAAACGATTACGTGGGCACGCTTTCCATGACGCGTTCAGGACGTAAGTGCGCCGAGTGGATGAGCGCGTACGACTACGAGCGAACGAAAAATGAAAAAATCAATACCAGCAATCAATCCACTTCAACGACTGAAAGTATAAAACGTCAAGCTAGTCTAAGCAGTGACAGCAATAAAAGTAACAAGAGTACATCAGTAAATGGCTCGGATACCGGTACGGAAGGTAGATCTCAATGATGCATCAAACCAAAGACCAATTGGATGCAAATTTTACAGTAGGACGTATCATCAGCGGTGATCGACGAGTCATCAACGTAACCAGAACTTTAACCAAAGATTGGACGACTACGAAGAGAACTGGAGGAATCCAGACCGTGGACAGTTTCATGAAGAGGCGCAGAGCTAATGCTATGGCTGATTGGAGGGCTACGGAAGACTTCAACAGTGATGCGGACACTGATCAATTGAAGGCTCCTCGCAGATGGAAAAGATTAACGAAACCCATTCATCCAGTGGATGTTCGGTACTTCAACGATTCTCTGTATCCGGAACAGAGCGTCAGAAACGCCAGCAACTACTGTCGGGATCCTTCAAGAAATATCGCTGGTACCTGGTGCTACACTACCGATCCTCTGGTACCGCAAGACCTCTGTGACGTCAGGGACTGCGATATGCCGGGTAAAAATCAGAGGCTTCCTTTTATCGGCAGTTTGCTGATCATCACGATTCCGGAAGGATTCCGAATTCCCTTTTGTCCTAACCTTCGTCATTCAATCTGTCCTTTTCTGCCTGTCACAGAAGGCTGGCATCATTTATTCTTGGCTTTCCTTGATTCACGAACTCTCTTCGTGAAATCAGTATAATCCAGATTATAACCTCGCTTGCATCATTAAACAGAGGAGTGCACCTTTTTCGTCAGAGGTCACGGTGTTGGTAGACGATTGTACGTTTTGCCGGAGCATCGAACGGAGGGATTACATTTTTCTCTGAAAGCCTGGGAGCCTGATCAACCAGATTCGATAACATTTGTTTTCATGGCTGACGACGGTCTCAAGTCTCGCTACATATTGAAAATCGGGGCACTGGATAATGAAAAAGTATTGCTCTATTATCAGGCCGAGGTAGGAGGTGAGCGGACTATCACTGCCCCGTCCACTCTTCGTACCCAAACAAACCGAAACAAACTCATTCCTCAATTTCTAGGCATAGAAATGGTGATGAAGAAAACTCTGCCCCATTTGCTTTATCTTGGCAAATGGAGCAGGTTCGTCATCAAGATACCACGTGGTCACGTAACGGTATATTATCAGGGTGCGCCGAATCCACTCTTCCAATGGGATCATCCGGAACCCGAAAAAGCATTTCTGCCTGTTTATTATTATTACACGAGCGAACTCGGGCGTACAATCGGGGTGTCCTTCGATTGCGCCAGTCGTCAGTACATCATTTCAATTCTTATTTCTTTGGCATTTCGTTTGACTTCAACGAATTATGTTCCACTTCCAAAACTGCTCAATCTTTCATCGTAAATGATGAGAAAAAGAGCATTTCTGATGCGCCTTAAATTTCATTTTCAATCGAATTGGGCTTTTGCGAAGAAACCTTTCAGTAAATTAACGCTCCCAGGTTGCCACATTGAAAATACAGCGACTGACAGATTCTCGAGGATCTTGCCACTCTCGATATGGAGAAAAGAGCCTGTCGCGAATCCCGACCGGATAGAACTTATGATACGAGCTCAAGGGGTCGTTGTCATACCCCTTCTTCTCTTTCCCGGTGTTCCCGGTTATTACGCCCTAACATTGGGGGAACGAAAGAACTGGGTGTATTTCGTTAAGAACACTTATCCGAAGGTCGTTATTTATCATAAACAGAAAGGACCAGGGCCTCTCTTTACCTCCGACTCATGGACCAATATTACCCTGATGTACGTATGATTAACACCAGACATTCCTAGCCAGTCAGGCCAGTTAGTTCAGTACTGCACTACTGCTATTTATCATTTGCGTTATAAAGCTACTCTTGGATATCTGCTTACCCAATAAGATCTATCATCGTCTATAATCCTGATGATTTGACTTGTCATTTTTTTTGGTTCACTGAGCTAGATGGTTCAACAGTACGATAAGCGTTCACTGGAATGAAACTCCAATCTTTCATTACGAGCACACCCATCCGTTGCTATTTTACTTTTTCTCTTTGGCGGTCGATCCTGGAGGATGGGCGACTTGGGTAGCGAATTGCGTACCGGCTGGTGAGACTTAAAATAAAAAAACATTTTCCGCGTCCTATCATAGTTCCACCAATCAGCATTGAATCCTTCGTCACCTCGTTGAATTCTTAAAGCATGCTCAACGTATTTTTCTATTGGCAGACATTGATGGAGATCCGGAAGACGGTGGATGGTCCGAATGGAGCCCGTGGGTATGCAGCGCGAGCTGCAACGGTGGCGTTGGAACTCGCAAACGCGTCTGCAACAATCCTTCCCCGAATGTTAAGGGGGAGCCCTGTCTGGGTCCGGATGTCATGTCTGGACGTTGCAACACCATTATGTGCGGTGATATCACCGATGGTACGTCCATCATATGTTTAATAAGTCATCCGACAAAATTATTAGAAGTGGGATTGTGAAATTCGGGGTAAGTGTGCGCACCCTCTTTATATCTAAACGGGCTGAACGAGATGATTGGCGAGTTACCCCACCAAATTACACGCGACTGAGTCGAACATTGGATAATCAAAAAGCGTTCCTCGGCAATTTTTATTAATTAAATTAATAAATGCTCTACCTGATCACTATGGTTTTATTATTTTCAACTTTATCTGTTAAATCTGGCGACCCCTCAAATTGCAAAATAGTGAAACTCGACTCTGATGTCCGAAAAGGAAACGAGAGATTCAGAAATGCGAATAATAATTAGCAATAATAATAATAATAATAATAATAAAGATTAACAGCAACAGCAGCAACAACAATTATTACAATAATAATAACAAAAAAAACAATAAAAATAATAATATTGGTATTACATAAGAAAAATTAATTTTCATCAATACAACGATACAATCGTCATAATAAAAACGATAAAAAAGATGCGGTTTTCCTGCAGATACGATAACCATGGTAAAACGAAGAATTCGTCGAAATCATACGGCGCTCAGTGTAAAGGAAGGCCACGAAATAACGATACTTTCGGATCCAGATATAACAAAGGCCATAACCAGTGAATCGCCAGATTCCGAGATCGAGTGGTCCCACAACGGAATATTCTTATACTCCGATGACAGACTCGAGATCAAGGACAATAATATCGGTAAATCAATATCGAGATATTTATGATCGTTTGATCGATGTTCCAACTGCATTCGTTTTCGTATAACGACTCGATAATGATGCCAAGATCGATCTTGATGACGATTTTTACCGATTTCATTCTCATTGAGCGCGAGGGGGGTATTTGATTGGCGCGTTATTTCGCAGTCATCAAAAGAGCAGAAGTGAACGATTCGGGAGTGTACACGCTGACGTTTCGACGTCCTGGTGGTACTCACATGATATTCAAAATGGCGACCCTCGTTGTTTATCCGGTTAAAAGTGTTGTCACTGTCCGGCAAACTCTACCGATAAGCATTGTTTGCCACTGCGTCACTCTCGGCTATTTGTACGCCGATCTCAAAATATCGTGGATTATAAGTCACAAATTGTGGAAAAGCTATGGCATTACTTTACCCATTTCTGTAAGTTTATTTGACCTGGAAAATCATTGCTTAGAACATTTAACCGTGACTCGCTAACGAAAGGTGAACGTCGACTCCGTTCCCGCTTCGAACAAGTCTCACAGCGGGCTCTGGGAGTGTCTCGTCGAGCAGGACGATCTGGGTTTCAAGTGGACGACGAACGCCATTTTGGTGAACGGTAAAATGATTATCGTCAATAGTAGCATAGAATTTTTGGTTTCCTTGATTTGCCGATGGCTCGCGTGAGGTTATCCTATTAGGGTTCTAATAAAACTAATTTAATTCTAACAAAGGTAAACCGAAACCTAAACACGATTCTGATTTTATGAAACCTGAACCTAACAAACCTAAACCTAATAAATCTAAACCTAATTCTGATAAAAGTGAACCTAAAGTTAGGAAAATTTTACATAACGTAAGTTTACCTAATAAAAGTTATGTCAAATTTACCTAATTGGGTTTACGTAATGAAGGTAAATCAAGGTAAATTCTAACCCGAACAAACCCAAACAAAGTTAGGTAAACTCTGACCTCAACAAAGTTAAATAAATCCTAATCTAAATTAAATTAGATAAATCCTAACCTAAAAAAAGTTAAGTAAATTCTAACAAGTGTCTAAAGAAAGCCCTAATTTCGTCACTGGTTGAACGACCAAGTTTATTTCTTCTACTTTTATTATCCAACGAATACTCGAATCTACAGTGATTGGACCACCTAATTGGCGAACGCATTTGATGGAGGACGAATTGACGAAGCCGATTTTTGGATGGATGCCAAACGAGACGTTCGTCGCGATCTCAGCCCTCATTATTTTTCTCGCCTTGACCGCGTTCATCATAATTGGCATAGCCTTCTATTCGAAGTACGTTTAAACTTTTTTTCATCGAAGTAACCATCCTTAGCTTCCGGTAAAGAGCAATCGGTAAATTCAGGTTTCGAAGATCGGGTAAATATGAAAATCCAGCCGAGAGGAAAGCCAACGTAGACGAGATGGAAAAAGTTCACCCACCAAAAACACCGATCAGAGAATCGAAGACGATCGGTATTCCAGACGATCGTGATGAAAACGATCAACGAAAATCACGAAAATCGCGGATTCGCCGTTCAAGAGAAAAAGATCCAACTCCAGAACGAAAAAAGCTGATTAACGATTCTCCAACGGACGAGTGAGATTATCCGTTCTGACACTCCGAAGAAACCAATTTTTTTGTTTGTTTTTCAAATTATTTTTTTTTTTTGGAGACTCGTTGCTTGCAACCGCTAATCAGGTGACGGGAATGATCGATTTATCGATGTTAATCCAGTGTGTAATATCGGTTAGAAAACGTAAAACGTACTGTAGGCTCGTGAAATCTCCCCGCGAACGAATATACGCGGGGAAACTTATATTATTTGTTATTGTTTTTTATTCTTTTTTCGTTTTGTCGTTTTTGAAAATTCTGCAAATATCGCAGCTTCCTATACGCGTATATTTATCGACGCGAAGTGTAAGAAGATCAAGAGACGGGCGGGGTTCGTACGGCAGGATCATGCAAAAACAAGTTATCAGCGGTTATATATGCTCTCGTTTCGCTTCTTTCCTTTTTTTCACCTCAAGTCTCTTGGCCATGATACAGCTCGATGTCTCGTTCGTTTTCGTCGTTGTTTCTCTCGCCACAGAGGCTTCTCGGCGTTGGACCACGCGAGCTACCAAGGTATGTGTAATCGTGATCCGGTGGCAGTCCTTCGACTCGTTCGTTTACTCGGCTCTTCAAGACTCTGATCTCGTTTTTATTTGTTGTTTATTTTTTTACAAAATTTTTCCTGTTTTTTTTCCGTCATACAAATGCAAACTTGCATCAGGAGTTTGCCGTCCATTTTGAAATAAAACGAAAACGGAATTTCGAGAAGTCAATGATCTATGGAAATCTCGATTGGTATTTTACGAAACCAAAGCATTATTACTTTCTTCGACGAAATAACCGCACTCCAAAAATATTAACTTTATATCCTACCTTTTTCATTTTTTTTTTAATTTATCATATACGAAATATAACGCTCTTCATTTTTTATCCATATCTGTTTCTGTTTATTTTTATTTTCTCTGTTTTATTATTTATTCTGTTTTTTTTTAAATGTATCATTTATTATTATTTATCTATTTATTTATTTTCTTATTACTTTCTCTCTTTCTTTTTATTTCCAAATCCAACGAATTATTAATTTTTCGTCCGTTAAAATTTTTTTTATTTTTAATCGGACGAGTGTGATGATTGGAAAATCGTTCGGAAATTTATTGGTACACCCGTTTGCCAATTTCATGATGAAACGGAACAAAGAAGGTTGCAACGAGAGTCGAACGATTTTTTTCGATTATATCGATACAAGTCTAACCCCTTAAAGCGAAGATCACCGTACATATACATACCGCAAAAATAAAAAGGCGTGAAAAGGGTGGTCAAGAGGCGCGAGTATTTTTCTCCTTGACTTTATCCCGTACTCTTCTTCACATCTGTCCTAAAAGTGACGTATATGCATACACATACATTGCCGAACTTTCTTCCACATTCGCGTTCATAAATACATGTGATATATACATATACACAGCTTCAGATCAATAAGTATTAGACTTCCATTAACGTTTTATATCCGGACAAAAAATGGAGTATTTCGACGAAAAAAAATCGTAAACTAATTAAGCAAACGGTATTTTAAAAAAGACAAACCCAGTTTCGTGTTACTTTTTTATTTTTATTTGTACGTTACTTTTTTGACCAGCTACGTCATTATGAAAATACATTTTTTGTTAAATATTTCCGTAGTTTGGAAAATCGCTTGTTGGACTTTGAAAAATAGTGATCTCGCCGATTAGCGGTAGGATTTTTGAGAACGACTCTGTTACCTTAGATTCATTTTTTTTAAGTTTTCCAGTTTTTCTTATCAAAGTTTTTGATTTTTTTTTTCGGATGTAAAAATTACATTTTTTGTTTGTTTTCAATTTTTTCTTATCAAAGTTTTTTATTTGTTTTTTCGGATGTAAAAACTACATTTTTTGTTTGTTTTCCATTTTTTCTTGTCAAAGTTTATGATTTTTTTCGAATATAACAATTATCATACTTTTAACCAAAGCTGTGTATATATATGAAAAGGGACATTCAAAGTCGAAGTAAATGTCGGTTTCATACACGAGGTGAATCCGAAGAGCATCGGGTTGACAGGCGATCGGTCCGGTCCGCCCCTCTCCTTCGGAGTACCTAAAAAAAAGGCGTATCACGAATACATTAGAGCATTAAATTCAAGGCCCTTCTGACACCAAGGGGTCCCTGTATACAAATGCGGCGTATACACAGGGAGAGAGAGGCAAAGGGTGATAAAGCCACGAAGGTGCGTCGCGTGGATGTATCGCAACGATGTGAGAGAGCGAGAGAGAACTCGACGAGAAAAGAGGAAAGAAGATTCAGATCGGCGAATGAAATAGAGGGAGATAAAACGCTTGGGGCATGCTCCTCTTACCTGAAAATAAGAGAATCTGAGAAAGATGCTCTTGATTCTTCTCTTTGCTCAGTTTCATTCGCTATATATACAGCGAATTTATTCGTATATACAGGGTGACCGGTAAATCGAACTCTCATTTGAAAGGGGTAGATTTGGAGGTCGAATCTACCCCATCAAAGGTCTTTGATGAAATTAAACGTTATTAACTAAATCAACATTCGTAATTATTGAGTCATCACTGTTTTTCGTTTTTTTTTTAAATCGAAAAAGGTCGTCAATAAAAACTAGTGATTAAACGAAAATATTGTATTCTGATTATTCAATGGATACTTTTCTCAAAGCTAACAAATTAATGATAACATTAGCTAATCATGCACACCCGAAATTCACAGAATGTCAGATGTGTAATTTGAAGATCTTTTTTTTGCGTATTTACAACCCATTGTTTTGTTAATGTTGACGTTTCATGATTTTTGTTCAAAATTTTTACGTTTTTCACCAAAAAATAAACAATTATAATGAATACTTTACTCTCAAGATTCAATTGATACTTTTCTGAAAGCGGACGACTGGATTTTGTTTTTGTCAACGTCTTACGATTTTATAGTAATTTTCCGATTTTTCACGAAAAACTAATAATGAAAGGAAAAAAACATACTCCGCTGGGAATACTCATTTTTCATAATCATAAATCTGAATCATAAATCTTTTCCCCTCTATATATATAAAGAGGGAAAAAGAGAGATATTTTTTTAATCGCCAAAAATGTATGCCTCATTTTTCAAAAAATAATCAATCGAATAATCAGAGCACAGCTTTAGTTTTATTTTACTCGTAGCCTATTTTCTAAAAATAATGTATCATTAATCATAAATCTGAAAATTGAAAAAAATTGAAATACCATAAGCTTCTAGAATTTAGTAGCTACTAAGTAACTACTCAATATTGTCCCCTACTCGACGGTGCTTAATTTGATTTAAACGATCTGTAGAATGACCCCGTTCAACGTATAGATCGAATTCCCAGCCACCCTGTATACATATATATATATATATATATATATATATATATATATATATATATATATATAAAGAGGGAAAAAGAGGGAGGGTGAGAAGGGGTGAGAAATGGAGCGGGGTAAAGAGGAGCAGAGCGAAACGACAGGTGCCGAGAGAGAATCGCCCACGTGGTATCTCTCCCCTTCTCGAAGGAGGCCGGGCGCGCGCCCGTTCTCCATTTCTCCCTTTTTCTTCGAGGAAGAAAAAGGGAGAGAATCGGCAAGAACGCCGACGAAGAAACGGAGGCTGGTAGCGCGGCTGGCTTCTGATGCGGGATGGCGCGAGGTACGCTCCCCTTCAATCTCCTCCCAATAAACGTACTTCTCTATACCCTTCCCTCTTGCCTCCCTTCTTCCCCTTGACTCCTCCAGCCCCCCTCTCTTTTCTCAGTGGTAGCGCTCCCATGAAAATCGTCTTGAATCTATGCGGGGGCATTTCTCGCAGCTGGACAGTAAACACACCGAGAGCCAATTGTGGAATGGGAGGGAGAGGAAATGATAACGAGGAAAGAAGACATAAAGAGAGCGAGAGAGAGAGAGAAAGAGCCAGAAGAGGGGAAATGGGGAAAGAGACGAGGAAAGCCAGAAAGGATCAGGAGGGAGTAACCGAGAAGAAAAGAGTGAAAGGGAGGAAGAAAGAGAGCTCGGAGGAGTGGGGAGATGGACCTCTCCCGTTGGGGACCACGAGGCCCATCCTGGAGACCCAACATCGACACCCATACAACCGAGCATCAACGAGAGTGGGGCCTAGCGAAGAAAACGATCCACGAGAAGAAGAAGACTCCGGAGAAAAGGAAGATGAGGAGGATGAGGAGGAAGAGGAGGAGGATAATGATGAAGGAGGGGAAAGAGGACTACCCATTCGGTAGCAAATGCTGCTGGTATAACCCGTCGCAAGGTCAAGATCAGTCGGTTAATCCCATCCAGTCAGCCGAGGGCCTTGCACCTTGCACGTCCGACGAGACTACGTCCTACGCGCAAAACCCCGTCGAAAAATCACGCGAACTATACGATATTGGGAATAAGAGAGAGAGAGAGAAAAAAACGAACCCAAACAATTTTTGTGGAAAGTGGGCGATCGTTTTTGGACAAACGGCAAGCGAATCTGTGAATCAAAGAGACGGACACGTGTCGATCAACTTTGTGAATTATCGGTGAACGTTATTTTGATTATTTTGCTTTTTTTTTTTGTGTTTTTGTTTTATGTTTTCACTCTCCGGCGAAATATATATCGAGTGGTGTAATATACACGGCGACCAACAAACGATCGATTGATGGTCAACGATCGTCGTGGGCTCTTCATAAAGTCGTCGACTCGAAGAGCCCCTTAATCTTGTTATGGAAACGTGCGTTCTCATACCGAGGGAATTCTCATTGGTCCTTAAACCGAATGATCGTGCGCGCTGCAAAAACAATATTTATAAGAATGACGGCACCTCGGTTGTCGGTGACGTACGGATATCCGTGTGGTCCAATGTCTTCATACCCGCTGGCACTCTCATTTATCCATTCCAGGGATCCATCAGATTCGACAAGATCGATCTATATTCACTTCTTGATGACAATGATGTAAGTACCTCGTGATATGTGGATTAGGTTATTTGGTATTACATAAATAATACGTTACGAATTATTCGATAATCGTATTGAAAACGCAACCCAATAATATTCATTGATTAACTTTTCATCATTTCGAAAAATAAAAACAATCGTAAAACTCCAAATTTAAAAATGAAATAAAAATATTATTTTTTAAATTATTTCGTGCGACTCCAAAATAAACTAAAAAATCCTTATAAAAATACCTTTCCAAAAAAAACTAAAAAATCTTTTAAAAAATGATGAATATCTACTTGAAAAATAACTAAAATTCCTTCGAATCTATTAATTGATTAATTAATAAAACTTTCGAATCAATTGCCAATCGAAACAATTTTTCCAAAAAGTGAAATCGTTTTAACCTTCCATCCCGGAGTTTAAGGATGCGCAAAAAAAGAAGCATGAAAAAATTTTGCGAAGCTTTTAGAGTTTACAGTTAATGCGTAGGTGTTGAGGAATCAAGAAAATTGAGGGGCGGCAAATGAAAAGCGTTTTTATCGATAATTGATAGCAGCTGTCTTTCCTTATAAGCTCAACGGGTGTATCAAGGCCCCAGCTTTCTTTTTCTTTTTCGCTGTCATTTTTATTTTTATTCTTCTTCTTATTCTTCTTCTTCCCCCTTAATACTCTCGTGGGCGAATCTCATTAAGCGATCCATTTACAGATTAGGCGAGAATACGGTTGCTACGACGAGGTTTCCTTCTCGAACTACAATCTCAACAAGCGCCAGTGCAATTGGATAAGATTCCTGCGCATTGTTAAGACCTACAACGAGCAAGTCAATCTGATCGGTACTAAGGTGAAGGGTGAGTATGAAACGTGCTAGGACTCTATCCAACATTCATTACTCCGCAGAATCTCGTTGACTTGGATGAATACTCGTGAAATCTCGACGATTCATTCAAAAAAAAACAAAAACGAATCGCAAATTGAACGAGAAAAAAAAATTGAGTAATTAAATCAGAACGGAAAATGTATTTCAGTGATTAAGTCGGGATTCAGTAGAAAACCCGACTTCGAATGAGCAGAAGGCTCAAAATTACGAATTTTAATATTCCCAAACTACAAACCCAAACAGACCCAAACAAATTTCGTAAAGCTTGTGCTGGCATCAGCATTACGAAAATTTGTTTGGGTTCATTTGGGTTTTGCTGGTATAAGCATTAAGAAATTTGTTTGGGTTCGTTTGGGTTTTGCTGGCACGAGCATTACGAAATTTGTTTGGGTTCGTTTGGGTTTTACTGGCACGAGCTTTACGAAATTTGATATTTCAAAATATTAAACTTCGGAATTTTGAGTCTTCTGGTCAATCGAAATTCTTTTTGCCTGCCAATCCATCCAGGCAATATGTTCATATAGATAGTCATTAAATTACATTAAGCATAAAAATACATGAATTAAAATTACATTAATTATAAAAATACATTAATTATAAAAATGCATTAATTATAAAAATACATTAATTATAAAAATACATTTATTATAAAAATACATTTATTATAAAAATACATTAATTACAATTACATTAATCATAAAAATACAATGCCACCCGTGTCGTTAAAAGTGTTCGTTGATTCGCGTTCGTTAAACGTCCATTCGGTTTACTCAATATTTCAGAATAGCCCGAATTAAAGTACTAATATGTCTCAAATATGCGAATGGAAGAGAATATTATGCAAATATTTTGAATACAGGTGAGCCAATATTCGAAGTGATCAAAGACATTCAGCCGGACACTGAGCTAGTTGCTTGGTTTCTGTCCGCTACCCATCAAGATTTCGTCTTCATCTCGCGTGACGTATGCTCACGATCGGCAATTTATAGATGCACCATTGACTCGATTTTGGCAGGTAAGCAATAAGAACAAAGGGAATGCAAAATTTTTATCATTTTTGTGAAAATGTTGTCCAATGGGAGATTAATTTTTAACCGTTAACTGTAGTAACGTTTTATCGTAAATAATCAATTGTCCATAATTTTCAAGAGTATTCGAATATTCATTCTATTCGGGTGCTTTTTTCTACGTAATTTTTAAATAAAACTCGTTGTTTTACAATCACCCCGTAATAATAAATAAAATTGTGTATTGCTGAAAATATTATGAAATTAGTGATTAAACAATTATACATATAATTAATGCCACCATGGAAATAATTTAAAAATATTTCAAACAGAGGACGAGTAGTAAGTCAATCAATTATTAATAATTAATAATCGATTACTAATAATCAACAAGTAAGAACCGAAATTTCACCACGAAAGTACTGTTTAGTTTTTTTTCTTTTGATTAACAAACGTACTACTTACGCACCTATGTAATCAATATTTTTTCAGGATCTTTAAACTTTTCATCAATTACTACTGAAGTAAACATAATTATTTGAAATAACCAAATCCCATTTGAACTTTAAAGATTTACTAAGTTCACTTCTTGCGTATTTGAAAAAAACGAATTTTGACACTTTTACACAATTTTATTGATGAGAATCATGAATCTGGCAGACTGTCCAATTCACCATGATAGCGATTGTACAGGGATTTCTTAAAGCTGGATTTTGATGAAGAATCCAAAAGAGAAATTAAAGCGTTCACCCTTTGATGTATCCGTATGTTTCCACCCTTTTCTTTTGGGCTTCACGATTGACTCGAAGCTCCCATTTGCAAGCGATCAAGAGATTTCCAATTGGGGTCTTAGAGTTGCGTCGCTCTTGTAACTTTGGCGTCTTGGGTGGATCTTTTGGCGTTCTTCCCTTTGATCTACCACGAAACTCTACTCTCTTTCTCTCTCTCTTGTATTTCCTTCCTCGACAAAAGTCTTTTTCGATCTCTCACGGTCTCTCTTTCGCTATAGAATCTTTCTCAATGCTGCCAAACATTTCTTTTCCCGTTCTCGGATTACCAACTTCGGACGCCTCACTTCGTTTCTCTCTCTCTCTCTCTCTCTCAGTCTTTCTGGCTCTCCCTCTACTTCGGCATCTCTGGAAACTTCGTACGACAGTCGAAAGAGCCGCGGTTGGGTTGGGGTATTCCGGAGATGCACGAGAACTCCGGTAGAAACGGCGGCGCAACTAAGGACCGTCTATGCGCTGCGGCAAATCCACGCATCCATTGTACTGTCTTTTATTCCACTCCTTTGGGAAAAGAGAGCTCGTACGAGAGAGAGGAAGAAAGAGAGAGAGAGAGAGAGAAAGAAAGACAGGAAGACAGAGAAAGAGAGAGAAAGGGAGGGAACCTGATAGAGAGGCAGGAGAGGAAGAGAGATGAAGACAGAGAGAGAGAGAGGAAGAGAGGGAGAAAGGGCAGAGGAAAAAGAGACAGCAGCAGCAAGGGAGGGGCAGGAAGAGAGAAAGGACCCTACCATGCACACATTTGAATCACCAAGAGCTCGGTCACTTGATCTGGCCGACAAAAATTCCGACTCTCTTGTATTTGCATTTCAGATTTGTAGGTAGCCTTATCTCCTTCCCTACCTCCCTTTTCCTCTTTCCCTCTCTCTCTCTCTCTCTCTTTCTCTTCGACTCTCTCCCTCTCTCTCTCCTCACTTCCCTCTTCTACCCTCTATAGACCCTCTTACCTCACTTCTACCCCCTGTCTTCTTATACACCTTCATGCCTGGTCTCGTATCTTTCTTTTCGCCTTTTTACCTCCTACCGTTTTTTCCTCGTTCATCCTTTTTTATATTATTTTCGATTGCGCGGCGATTGTCCTGTGGCGGCGCGAGTCATGTTGCCGAGAAACGTAGAGTCACAGAGGGAACGATAGAGAGCGGGCCAAGGGGGGAATAAAAGCGAAAGAAGGAATTACGAATTCACGTGTCCGTACGAGAAGCGAGACCACCCTTGGAAAGCTCTTCCATTTTGTGAACGTTTCTTTAGTTTCTTTTTTTTCGCGTCCAATTCTCTCCCCCCCCCCCTCGATATCTACCTCCGTAGAGTATTCCGACGTCCTTTTGGAGAGTACAATGCGCATCTCGTACACTTTGAGGACAACTGTCATTTCGGCAATCGGATTTTTATCTTCCAAACGAAACCCGATGGTACCGATCGTTTGAAAAAATCCTTTCGAAAAATACGTATATGCATATTCGTTTACTCAATTTTTATTATTGTAAAATAATATTCAAAATCGATAGGTTACGCGATATAGACTATACAACGAGTCCATTTTTATCGTCGTCGTGATTTTACAACTCAGTCATTAAAAGGGAATAAAATATTCTAGCTGCATAGTGCCCATCGTACTTTCGTAATTCTCTCTCTCTCTATATATATATAACCATGATGTAGTAACTAAATTATTATATCTCAAATTAAAAAAAAAAAGAATAAAAACAAATACAATAACAACATTTTTTTTAAATTTCGGTAAAAATCTTTTAGAACCATAATTACGAATAAGCTTTTCGATATTTGATTAGCCAATATACGTTCTTATACTCCGAAACGATGCAGTTACGGTTTTACGTTAATAATTTTCATTTCCGACGATAAAAAAAAACGTAAAAATTAATCATTTTCGAACTTCCAAAAAGTAAATTCAAAATTTATACGAAATCAAATATCAGACCATATATCAGATCATATATCATATATCATCATCATATATTACATCATATATCAGATCATATATCGTATATCAGATCATATATCGTATATCTGATCATATATCATATATCAGATCATATATCGTATATCAGATCGTATATCGTATATCAGATCATATATCATATATCAGATCATATATCATATATCAGATCATATATCGTATATCAGATCATATATCATATATCATCATCCTACATTACATCATATTTCATATCATATATCGTATATCAGATCATATATCGTATATCAGATCATATATTATATATCATCATCCTATATCAGATCGGTCATCATATATCATCATCCTATATCAGATCGGTCATCATATATCATCATCCTATATCAGATCGTATATCATATATCATCGTCATATATCAGATGAGAAATGCACAAAAAATATTGATCAAACAATTAACGTCACGTGTACGCTTTTTTCATACGTGGTGTGCTTTGTCAGAATCGCCTCTCGATCTCTCGATGACGCTTCTCTCGCATCGGTCGTCCGCGGTTGCTTCGAGCTCGTTCTACGACATCGACGAGTACGAGTCGACCTCGGAGGAGAGTTCCTCGTCGACGTTGTCACTCGCGGGTGATCATCTCGACTGCAGCATCCTTACGACAATAAAGCGAGGAGAGCGGGTCCTTCTGCCGTGCGAAGTGTGCGGGAAATCGTTCGATCGTCCGTCTCTCCTGAAGCGGCACATGAGGACGCATACGGGTACGAAACGTCAGGGAAATGGTGCCGGGGGGGGGGGGGGGGGGGGGGGGTGAGGGGGAGAGAAGAGGGCGGGCCGGGGGGG
>JAPYZI010001371.1:0-33049 GCA_030523105.1 Ophioninae sp. A BG-2022a
GGGAAAGTGGCCGGGGGGAGTCGAAAAAAGTTTTTTTCCGTTTTTAACCTCTTAAAAGGGTTTATTTGATCGGAAATTTTCCGCTGATTACGAATATGCTCGAGTTTTTGCCAAAAGTGCAAAATTAAACTGGGAAAATGCAAAGCACAATCTGCACAATTTTTTTTGTTAATTTCGATAAATGCCGAGCATGTTCCTCTTAGAGCAAGCGTGCTGTATACACTCAATAAATTTAATTCCAAGTGGTTCACCAGTATGAGAGAAATTGGATTTAAAATTTGGATGTGGCCATGAACGTGTTCGTTAATCCTGGAAAAAGGGGTCAGAAAAAGGTAATCAGGTATATCGGATTATCGAATAAACAAATCTAACGAAAACAAAAATCTAATTTTCGTTCGTCCAACGTGATGGCGAAGACAGAGAGGATAATCTTGCGAATGCGTCGTTGCTCCGACACCATTCCAAGCTTGATAGACAAAAAGTTTGGCCCCTCGTATTATCGACTTGCGAAACTTCCATGATGGACCCTAGGGAAGTGCGGAGGCCGTGAAAGGAAAGTGCAACTCGAGTCGTACCAACTATAAACGTCTATTCAACTCGCTCCATTGAAAAGTTCTTCCATCGACGCTAGGAATCCTGTAGACAAACACAAGAACACCTCATACAACGCGTCATCCAATTAACGGCTCAAAGTATCCTAACCTCACAAGTTTTGGGTAACGTTTCCCTGGGAGTTATTCACGTTGAAAGATCGAACCACGAATCATTCAATCCTGAAAGGAATTAAAGCGTGCCTTTTGCAGCATCAGGACCTAAAGGATCAAAAATAAATGACATATGTCTAATTCGGAAAGGAAAAAACTGAAGGTATCAATTATTACTAGGTATTTGGCCAAACTGACCTGGACCTTTTTTGGGCACATCCATTTATTGGGATTTCATTAAAATTTTGGTTAAGATTTTAATGAAATCCCAAAAAATGTTAACCAAAATATTAATGATAGTGTTATTACTAATATTGCTATTATTGTTGTCGTTGTCATTATCATTATACCTATTATGGAACTTACTGCTATAATTGTATTAATTACTATTAAAAAATATGTTTTATTTACATAAAAAACATGTTTAATAATACGATTGTATGTCTTTGCAAATTGGAAAAAATGTTTATGAACATTCGATACAAAAAATTGTTCAAGCCGGACACAAAATAGCATTTCGCTTCTGTTCAAGGAACATTCGCAGCCCTCTCGTTTCGACTCGCCCAATTTCATGCTTTCTTTTCTCAAACAGCACGTACGAATGAGTTTTCTTGTTGGTTGTTAATACAGAAAGCAGATCTATAAAATTTCAGTACTCGGCTGTGAGAGTGCAGTTGATCGCTCTTTTTTTTATTTATCGGTAAAATTACACTCGCGTTTATGTCAAGTTTTCTACCGTCGTAAAGAAGACGAAAAGTGATGGTTCGAAATGAACACTCCGCTGTGTTTACTCATACCACGGGGTAATTCGAGCACTTTGCATGGGGAATTATGACTAATGTTTCGTTGCTTGCAGAAAGAGCTCAGTCATTGGTCGTCCATTGTAATCTTCTCTCTCCCTGACCACCCCTCTCTTTCTCTTCTTTCCTCTCTCATTCTTCTTTTTTCCTTTCTCGCATTTTTGGATCAGGAGAGCTAGGTGGATGAACGAATATATCGAGGCTCGAATGAGGAGAGGTCGATCGGATGAGGCCCAAACCTTAGGCAAGCCACAATGAATCTTGCCGAAAATCGCAGACAATGGAACTCGAAGAATTATCGAAGGAAGAGAAAAAGAGAGAGAGAGAGAGAAACATCATTTTTAACAAAATAAGGATATAAAGTTTATCAAAATAACAACTAAATAATAATATAACAAAAATAACCAAAAAACGCAAAAATGTTTAAATAATATTCAGTCCTACCACAACAATTGACTGAAGATGAACCGACCCATAACTTAAAACACAGTAAAAAACGAAATATTGCTTATGTGATTTAATAAATAATGAGAAACCAAAGACAGAGTCTTCCAAAAAACCAACAGAATTAAACTGATTAATCAGAAAACCAAGAAATAAATAATTATCACAAGAAATAAAGAAAAGGAAAAGAAAAATGTCCGCTTACGTTCATGATACCTCACGATTTAACAAATAATAATAATAACAAGAGCTGATAATGATGATGATAGGTTTTATTTAACAAAAAACCCAAACGAAAAAACGCAATAATGTTCAAGAACATTCAGTCTTACAGCGAGACGTGACTAAAAATGGACAACAATTGAATTAAGATAAACTAATAATTAACTAAAACTTAA
The DNA here is from genome assembly GCA_030523105.1 of Ophioninae sp. A BG-2022a. Classification (NCBI taxonomy): domain Eukaryota; kingdom Metazoa; phylum Arthropoda; class Insecta; order Hymenoptera; family Ichneumonidae; species Ophioninae sp. A BG-2022a. The sequence continues at coordinate 2,347 of JAPYZI010001371.1, forward strand.
ATAGACTGAGAGAGAGAGAGAGAGAAGATTAGAGAATGACGAAGAGGGAAGAGTTGCATTCTTTTCCATTCCTTTCTACCCTTTCTTCCATTAGTTAAGTGAAGATGAAGACGAGAGCCCAAGGAAAGGGCGGGGGGGGGGGGGGGGGGCCCGCAGAAACCAGTTCCCCAAAGGGGGTTGGAGGGCTCGAGGAACGATGAAATGAGAGTTTTCTATACGCGTGTACCAAGGATAGAGACGATTATGCGGGGCCCTCGAGAGCCACATGGGCCCTCTTCAAGAGGGTCCGGGCCCTCTCTTATTCCTCTTCCTCTCGGGTTCTCCTTTCTTTTCTCCGCCTCGAGGGATCACCCGCGATTTCCATGCATGGTCCTACCTCAGGATCCCTTACCCACCGCGTCCCTCGACCTTTTTTCTTTTCTTCGGTCCCTTCTCGGGTGCTCTTTTTTTTTGGGCCCGTACACACCTAACGGTTGCTCTTTTCTTTGACTGACGAACGCTCTGGATCGGGATCCGATGACTGGCCAGTGTTCAGCCACGAACTTTTGCCGTCGAAAACGTCGATAAAAATTCTCGCGATTTTGTTCGAATTTACCAATAGGAATATAGATGAGGCGATTCAGGAGATATTCGCGGATTGCGCGTGATCGTTTATTCGATCATTTGTTTAATCCACTTGATTACGTACAATGAATTACTCGTAATCAAGTAAATTGTAATTATTCGTAATCAGTTCGTAATTAACGAAAATTTTCAATGACTGGGAAGGACGAGGTGAAATTATTATGAGCATCGAATATATGGGATCACTGGATCATAATCGTACAATCTCCATTGGATCTATGAGAATTTCTTGATCCAAAACATAATAAAAATCGAGTCACTGATATCTATTGATCGTAACGATTTTATTAAGTAATCGATTTGATCATTGGAATTAAATTGATTTTATCATTATAATTAAATCATTGATTTGATCATTGGAATCATATAATTCAATTGTTGATTAGAATTAAATTACTACAATAATTTGATTCCATTGATTTCACCGAATCATCGACTCGATTGTTTGAATCAAATAATTTCATCGAATCATTGATTTCACCATTGGATTCAGATCACTACACTCATTCGATTCCATTGATTTTTATCGAATCATCGTTTCGATCTCTGAATCAAATAATTCTAGCGTTTGAATTTCAATGGTCGAATCAACGATACTAGAAAATCATTGGGATCAAACGACACGATAATTCCCAATCCCTGCGACTTCCAGATACCAAATGAACGATGGAAATACGATTTTACATAGATCGTAAATTACACGTTCGTGATGTCATACGTCATGATTGAAAACGAGGTTGCAATGCTCGGTCTGCTTAAGTAATATTTATCTTATCGATCCCCGGGCTGAGTACGTCCATTTACCGCAGGGCAATATGCCTACCACATTCGTTCTGCAACGAGTAACTTCCAACCACTGGTTGCTCCCGTGTCGCTATTACGGTCAACGATAGACCTTGTATACATGCCACCTAGATATAGAATTCTTTGGCGAACGACCCAAATGGAATATATACGTATATCCTATTTCCGTCGCGTCATCTTTCAAAGGATGAAATATTGACGTCACCGACGAGCAAGATCCAAACGTCGCTTCGATTTGAGTCTATAGGACCGGCAGAAAGGGATCAACCCGCGACCGCATCGAAAAATCATCCCCGATTGATACCAGCTGTTCGACCACCGGTTGCTGCTCCTCTTTTTCCGTCTGATGTTTCGGGCTATTGGACTACTGAGTAGGTATTAAAAAATTGGTACATTTTTTTTTATTTTTCGGATCCCTGATCGAACAATGTTGCCTGAATTATTTCAAAATTTTCCAATAATTTGTTCGATTGTGGTAAGGATATAAACGTACGTGCTGATAACGTCGGAACGACGATTGTACTGGAAATTACAAAAATAATAGAAATTGTTATTTCCGAATTTTGCTGGAACATAATAAGTTTTATATAAGTCTAAAACATATGAACCATTTTTGTGCTGATAATGTCAGAATGAAATTGATAGTGAACATGGGATGAATAGAATATACTGGAAATACAAAAAAGTTGAAGTTTTTCTGGTCGTGATCGATAAAGTTTTAACGATGATCGATAATGTTGCAGCCTTAATTATAATTGATGAAGAATGCACTCTTCATCTTGAAAATAGTTTGAAACGCTACCTTAAGATTCTTCTTGAGGGGTTGCTACAATTCTAAAATAATTCATGTATTAATATTACATCGAAAATGATGATTTCTCAAAATTGTCGAGAATTTTTTTCATTTTTTAATATCCATTCAGTAATGTTAAATTCATATGTTTGAAAATACTAAAATATTCAGTGAAAAATTGTAAAATAATTCATGTATTAATATTAAATCGAAAATGATGATTTCTCAAAATTGTCGAGAATTTTTTTCATTTTTTAATATCCATTCAGTCATGTTAAATTCATATGTTTGAAAATACTAAAATATTCAGTGAAAAATTGTAAAATAATTCATGTGTTAACATTATGTCGAGAAATATGATTGATTAAAATTTGAAAAATTTTGTCGATGCTTTTGTACTCGAGTGGCTTCGGGAATCTCTTTGTATTCGAAGTGTATGATGTGAAATGATGCACTCGGTTTTTTCGTTCCCAGGGGTTCGAGAATACCGTTACCCTCTAAAAATTAATGCGAGGAAAACGATTGTTCGTAAAACTTATGCGTAACAGGAGGACGTGTTACACGAGTTGAGTAACTCGGCTGAAAAATTAAGTTCTCGGAATTGCAAGGGGAGGTTGAAGGAGCGAGACGAAAGACTCGTGATACTGATCTTCAATGCTAATAGAGTGTAGAATATGAAGCAGTCTTGGAAGCAGCGAGCTTCAATCTCTCTACGTACATCACTCGAATCTCGTTCAACTTTGTTTCTCATCAGGAAAAAAAAGTCTCAGGAGCTTGCCAATCTTTGTTAATATTAATATCCTCCATTCTGCTTGATTATTTAATTAATTTATTCCGCACTTTTTAATCCGTCCGTAAAAAACATTAACATTAATATCATATGGCAAACATGAAAGCTGAGATGATACCTTGGCAGGAAAAGACGATTTCGAAAACACTTGACTGCGAGGTTTCATCTTATTGAAAAATCTCCTTGATTTCAGCTTTATAAAAAAAGAATATTTATAATTTTTATAAAAATGAAATATTTATGAAAATTGTGTTTAAATTATACTTAGTTTATATTTTTAATTGATACATATTTATAAAAATACTTTTCATAAAAATATTTATTAAAAAATGTCTAAAACTCATACAAATGTTTAATAAAATTTTATAAAAACTACAATGAAAATGTATTAAAAATTATTGAATTTATCACTATCATAATCACCAAACTTTTTCAAAATTCTTTCCACAATAAAATTAAACATCCAAAACTCGGAAAAATTGTTCGCAAAGTTACAATCGAAACGAAAAAAATCAAATCTTAACTTTGTAAAGTTACAATTGCTGTTCGATCGTGATCCACTTAAATGAAGAAAAAAATCGTTTCCTCTTAACTTTTTTACTTTTCCTAAGCAAACGATCGATCGGATGGCCAATGATACTGTTCACCGGAAGTGATCGATAAAATGGAGGCGGAGGATATTACGTGCGCGTTCCCGAGCATGCGCAAATTTTATTCATCGCTTAAGAAAGCCGGAAGTGCGTGAGCGTCCGCGGCAATCGAGAGACGGGAAAAGCTCTCGCACGGTGGTGAACCACGTCGAGTGAAAGCTCCCCACGAGTTTTCTCCGCGACGTGTCTCGTAATCAATACACCGCGAACGGGTTCTCGCGTGCGAACCCCCCCCCCCCCCTCCAGCTAACCTCTAGATATCTCTATCGTTTCGTTATCATTCAAAACGATTTATAATTTCACCGGAAATGAGAGCTTCGTACTACAAACCCGTGGAAACATCGCAGCTTTCGATTTCCGACAATGATTCCTACCAAAAAAATGTAATTGAGGCTTGATTGCTGAATTTTGTAAGAGGCTTGCGAGATCCGGGGACGATACCGGAAACCTCGAGAAAGCCTCCGGGGATCAACCGGTGGTTGCCCGGGCTGCTGGGTCAAAAGTTCGTGCAAGCTACCGTGCAAGCTCTCTCGCCATCTCTCTCTCGCTCTTCCTCTCTCCGTTTCGGTCAAATTTACTATTTTTTATTCTTCACTATTTCAATTATTTCGTCGCGATTTTTGTATACATTTTAATATTAATTTATTCATTTTATGAAATTTAAAAATGCTTTTTCAATTTATTTTATTTAGTTTATGATATTCGTTAAATGCATTTTTATTATGTTTACTTTATTGTACTCATTATTGTTTTATTGATTTTATGCCACTCTTTATCCATTTTATCCATTTTAATGTTTACTTGTTATTAATATTATCAGAACTCTTTTTTTTTAACTGTGCATCATTTGTTTTTTTTTAATTATTTTATTTTATTTGGGTTTATCGATGAAATATAAAAATTGTTAAATTTTTTGTTGGACCTTTGGCACGGATGTACAGTCACTGACAAAACCTCAGTGCCAATATCGTTGAATTTTACGTTAATAATTATTGATAGTAGAAAAACAACGATTTTAAGCGTTAATTTATTACTAAATTGGCTATTGTTAAGGATAAACTTGTACACCATAATTTTGGACTAATTTTTCGTCCGATGGTATATTCAGAACCTTAATAGTGTGAATTTTGCGTAGTTAGGAAACAACAAAAATATAAATATATTTTTTTTCACTTTATTTTCAATTGTCATGGAAAAAAAAATACAATTTTAGATTTAGAATCCTTGATAAAAATCCTCGAAAATAATTCAGTATTTGTATTCGAATATTTGTAGTCGAAATGCGATGCGAAAAAATTGGAAAGCCGGAAACAAACATTTCGTTGCGTTATAACGATGCAAACATCAATACTATGCATTTTATTGATCCCCATTAAATCGGAAGCCTAAAGTTCCTGCATCTTGGACTATTCGCATGAAATACGTTGGCTCGTGAGCTCGTAACTCCCGGAAGTGAGAGTAAATCGTGGGTCTCTCTTCAATTGGAATATCGTAAATTTCATCCGCACCAACAATCAATCATTCCTTGGAGGAAATCAAGGCGCAACAATTTTTTTTTTTTTTTCGGTACGCTCTAACGAGTCTGGATATTTATGTCCACGCGAATTCTAGAACAGGTATTGGCTATGTTTGGCCCTTATATAGCTTTGAATCGTTTAACGCTAATTTAAAAATTATTTATTTACGGAGATTCGTAAAGCTTTAATTCACAACAAATTTTTTCGTGCTCATTTCCTGTTAACTGTTTTTAATATTTATTTCGAATTTTCATTCATGTTGAATTTTGAATATTGCATTTTTATTTATTTTAGTTTTTTGTTTATTTTAAATTTGTGTTTATGTTGAGTTTTGAATTTTGAAAAATTCAAAATAAATAGATATTCATTTTTTTAATTAAAAATAAAAATCGTAAATACCAAATTCAAATTTGACTTTTCACGATTACCCAATAATTATACCACAGACCTACTTTGAGAATGTTTAGGTTGGCAAAACGAATCATTTGGAAAAAATATCGAGTGGATAGCGCGAGAGGATGAGGTCTGGACAATTAATCTAATTCTACTTCACCGAAGGGTGCAGTGTGAATTAAAAATAAGGCCGCAAAAAGCGGTCACCGAAGTCGAGGGAGCCTTTAATTCCACGTGTCATCGTCTAAGCACACCGTGTCCTATACCCATCGGCAAACAATTCCTTCGTGCATTATTAACTAGACAGGAAGAGCAAGTTTCAGAAAGAGAAAGAGAGAGAGAGAGAGAGGGAGAGAGACTGGGACAAAGGAGGAGACAAAAACGAGGATAGTGCATCGATCAAACGTCCCTAACTGATTTATTATTTCAGAAAATAGTCCCCTCAATTAAACGTTTCTAGATCGATACATATTCCTCTTCATTTAATTAAATCGTTCTCCTCACGTTCGCGCCGCGAATTTCCAGTGAACAAAAAAAATGAAAAAGAAAGATTAATTTAATAGGAAATAAAATAATATATTTAAAAAATACACAGATAGTTAAATAAACTTACTAAGATCCAACGAAAGAATGATTATATATTATTTTATTTTTATACATTTTTTGTATATTTTTTTAATTACGAAGAATCAAAAATATTATACAATAATATTATAACAAGGAGAAAGTAAAATAAATGTACTAATATCTTGTGAAAGGAAAAATGCAAAAAAAAAAAACTGATTTTCAATTTACAGGGAATAAAATAAAATATGCGAATGATAAAAATGGGTTAATTATAAGTGTTTGAGTTAATTATTCTTCATTGAATACTAGTTACGTTACATCCAATTTAAGTATTTCTCATGCGTAATTTTTCAATTAGAAAAGAATAATTAATTACAAGACAGCAATTAATGTCAAGAGTAGAAAGAGGAGGGGAGGCGGAGGGCGTTTATAAAAATCGAAAATCTAAAAAACAAGATTTCCCAGATATCAATAAACATTTCCAACCTCAAAATAATAAATACCTTTAAAATAAAAAAATAAAAAATGATATCTTATGGTTTGACAAAATGTACAAATTCCAAGACTGATGTTTTTGAATTCAAAAATATTGATAAATTCTATCGAACGGTTTAACAAAATAGAAAACTATATTGACTCAAGTTTGAGTCATGCAAAGCTATTTTAATCCCATCTATAAGGAAAATGTACGTTGAGGGACGCAAATAAATTTGTTTCGACGAGAACAGAAACTAAAGCGAAGAATTCACGAGAAAAGTCTTTGCTCGTTCGTAGACTGACGTAACAGACGTGCTCGCGCGAACACACTTTCTACTTCTATATTAATTTATTCGTTTCTAATGGCTGACTCGCAGCTCAGCAGCCTCGTATTAGCACGATCGTATACCACATCGTATGTCCCGTTTGTCTCCACTTATTCCGTAAATTCCACGCTTTTTTTGATCCGACCAGAATATACATATATACATATATAAATTCAAGAATCAAGAGTTTTAATTGAGACCCAACTTTATGTTACGTTAACCATTGCACGTTTGAAACGGAATAGAAATTCAGTCTTCCCAACATTTGTTGACCGTACATTTTTTAATAATTGATTTTTATAATTGACTTTTAATAATTGAACGCAATGTTATCCGCCGTTTAAATATTGCATGTCTGGAACACAATAAAAATTCAGTTGTTCCAAACATCCATTCTTCAAAATGGATTTTTTAATTGCCTTTGAATAATTAATTACTATGCTCACCACGAAATCAAACATTTTTCAGATTATTAAAAATCCCCATTACAAAATTGCAATTTTCACGGTGAAACTCAACTTTATCTGTCGTTTGAATATTACAAGTTTGGAAAACAATGAAAATTCAGTTATTTGAATCATCAAATTTTGTTATCTGATTTTTGAAATTCATTTTGAAGCATTGTTTTCAGGCCCAAAAAATATATATTAAATTACCAAAATAAAGAATTTGCTTTTCGCATATTTGTTTTTGGAGTAATATTTATTATGGATAAATTCAGGCACAAAAAAAAATTGTTTTTAACCCCGATTTAAAAAATATTGTTTTCAAGCCCAAAAAAAATCTGTAAATTCACCAAACTGAAGAATAACGCATATTTGCTTTTGGAGTCATATGTACAATAAATGAATTCAAATCCAATTAAAAAAAAATTGTTTTTAGGCCTAAAAAAAATATAGATTTACCAAAATGAAGGATAATTCTTATTTGCTTTTGGAGGGGAATGTACGATGGATAAATCCTTCGGACGTTTCGCTCTCGTTCTTGGCCGGTGGTTCCCTTTCTCTTGATCATCCTCGTCACCCCTCGGTCTCGCTCGTGATTCGATCGGCGCGTACCTTTCGCCATACACCATTATACATCGAGTAGGATTATTCCAGGTCACGGCGCCGTGTAATATTTATGACATCACTCGTCGCTGAACGAGAATTCAAACGAAAGTAGCGAGATTACTCTCACTCTCGCGAGGCGGTACTTGGGTATGAAAACCCGTCGGGGAGAGGGGAAGAAACCCGTTTTGGGCCTCCTCTTGTGGAGCTCGTACGGAACTCACGCAATCCTCAGCCTCGTAACGACCCATAAACGGCCAATTTGTTCAACCGATCGGATTCATTGTAAAAATCATCGTTTTGGGGTAGAGAGCAAGAACCAGAATATTTTTAAGGTGGTAAAACGTTTTTTAATCGAAACGCTGAGGAAAGAGAATCGGTGATCATTCAGACTGGAAATTTGTTTCGGGAAAAAGTGCTGACTTCGATCTGACTTCCTTTAACAAAATCCAGCTTCGTTCCTTCTTATTTTATTAATAACATTTTTTATTTTATTTTTTTTTTTATTATAGAGAACGAATCGTTAAATACTCAGGATCGAACAAGGAAATCCAAAAAGTAACGCCAGTCCTGACGATTCCAAAATCACTGGATTCAAATAAATCCAAAATAAATGGAAATAATTGAAAATCTCTTAAAAAATCGGTTATTGAATTTATTATCGTCGACAACGTCCTCCATTGTATTCTCTATTACGTAAGATTACAGTTATCGTCGATCATCTTTATTTTTTTTTTTACGATAGCATTGTCAAGCGACATTTTTTGTTGAAGAAAATAATTCGATGAGAAAACGCAGAATGCAATTGAAATAACTTGTAATCGTATTATTATTTGTTAATATTAATATCTTGATTACCTCCGACTAAAAATGTTTTCGATTTCATTTAAGAAAAATTAAATTCCGATCTTTTTACAAATCAGAATTAATTATCATCAAATGTATTTATTCCTATCGATTTTTTTATTATAAATACACCATAAAATAGTTATATTTTTTTCCAAATATGTAAAAAAATATAAACAATACATTTTATCGATTTTTATTTATTTATAAAAATAAAACTTGCTTCCGGAAAATGCGAGACAAGAATTATTACGATCCGTGAAGCAAAAAACAAAAAAAATAATAAAAAATAAAATCGAAGAAATATTATTGGAAAAAAGTTCTCCACTTTGAAGAAAGGGTGAGAATCGTTTAGTCGTTCGGTTTCGCGGCGGTGTGATAAAGTTGAGAATGCGAATAATTCGAGGGCTCTCGCGGGAATGGGATTCTTTCTCGAGCTCGCTCGCGCAATTCTCGGGTTCCGATGGTGGATATATTCAAACGAGGCATGTACAGAGCATTGACGGGAGCGATGGACCAGCCACCGATCGAGCGTTAAATCGCCGCACGTGCAACGATCTTCGATTCAACAGGATCTTTTTCCTATTAATAAAACGATATACGTTTATTCCGGATATCGACGGAATTTTTATATATCCGTGTCGTTCCAGAGGAAACTCGAAATAAAGAAAATCACAACTGGCACTTTCCGCAATGTTGTAAACTCAAAAACAAACGCCTGCTGATACGTAATTCTTAAGTTTGCGAAATTGTGATTCCCTGTTGAAAAAAAAAATAGCAATTTTTTCCGAAAAAGGAAAAAAAAGGAAAATTTTTGGGAAAAAAGTTATTTCGTTTTTTTTCGTACTTTTATATTTAGAAGTTTGAACAAAATATAGAAACTATTAAGGATTCATTGATACCCCCATAAAATCAGGCATATTTGAAAATCATACATGATTTTTGAGTATAAAAAAATTGAAATTTGTATTAAAATCGGTATTTGTATAATATCGAAATTTTCATAAAAATCGCCACAATTTTTCACACGAATTTTTAAATAAAATCGTTATTTTTAAAATTATCTTCAAAAATAAAAATCCCTATCTTTCAAAATGGAATCTTTTTATCAAAATCGATATGTATAAAATATTTTTTTTTAATTTGAAAAAAAAACCATACTTTTCAAAACGGAATTTTTTATAAAAATATATATATATATTTTTTTTTTTTCAATCGTTCCGAACGACCTAAATTGCCCAATTTGGATGGCTTTGTATTTGAATCGAAAGCTTACGTGCTTTCGTTATCCACTATTCGATACGTCATCATAATCCAGCTCAGTGATTGCAAGCGATTGTTCAATAGAGGTCCACTTCACGGTGCGCTCGTTGGGCTCGGTTATGAGCCAGTAAATGGATTTATTATTATTATTATTATTACAAGTATTATTATATACATATCCGTAGAGATATACAAGCCTGCAGCTCCACTGGAAGTGGCTCACGGCGACGAGTGAATCGCGGCGGTTCCACGCTCCCTCTCGTTGTCTTTTCTCTGTACCAATTCCGCGCTACACTTATCCTCGTCTCACGGTTCACCGCCTCAGCAACTCCGATGTAATACGAGCCACGCTGGATAGGCCAACAATTAATTCGTATTTTCTTCGTCTCCGTGATCGGTATCGATCATTAGAAAAATCAACGCCGATCGATATTTATAAATTCTCTTTAATAATGCACTTAAGGGGGCACGTAGGAGTACATTTTTGTTTCGAAGAGTCAATAAAATTTACAACAATAAATTTAACGCTTAAGTAAAATTCAGTGAAAAAAATAAATTTTTTATTACTTCGCATTTTTTCCATTTACTTTTTGAAAATTTTACGAAATAAAATTCAAAACTAAATAAAATATTCGGAAAAAAAAAGAATTTTTTTATTACTTGGCATTTTTCGCATTTACTTTTCGAAAATATTACAAAATAAAATTGAAAATTAAATAAAATATTCGGAAAAAAAAAGAATTATTTTATTACTTGGCATTTTTCGCATTTACTTTTTGAAAATGTTATAAAATAAAATTCAATGCTAAATAAACTATTCGAAAAAAAAGTACCTGAACAAATTTGGCTTCCTCGACGATTGTTCCAGCATTTTCGTTCCACATTCCGTTACTCGTAAAATTTTCTCAAACATTTAAAGGTTTCGTAATCTTTTTTCAAAAAAAAAAAAATAGTCAGCAAAAATAGAGTCTGATAACGAAATTGCGGCTTAACTTTTTCCAGTTCCATTTTTTCCCAAGAAGGTATAGTCCGAGTTGATCGGTCGATGGACGCAAAAATTCCATACGGTCTTCCCTATCTCCCCCCTCTTTTTTTCCTCGTCCATCGCAATTTAAACCCTCTCGATATACGTTCGCGCCGATCCATTTTTGTTCTATTTTTTTCAGTGTTTATATTTACGGAGTTGACGCTGTAAGCGGTGACGAGTGATGTGCGCGTTTAAGGGGAAAACGAGGGAGGAAGATACGTTCTCCAGCCATATGTGGCATGGCGTCAGCGTAACTGGTTCGCTGTTTTTTTTCTTTTCGTTTTTTCATTTTCTTTTTTTGAACTTTTTTGTACGTTCTTCCTACGATCGTGTGTGCTCTGTTAGTACAGCGATGTTCACTCCAAGAGGCTTTTACTATGGCGGCCTTCTCTCTCTCTCTCTCTCTTTTTCTCTCGTTTACTAAACTCCCTGGGCAAAAGAAATTTAATTTCTTCAACATGCGCGCCCGACCGAGGTGACGTTTTTTCTCCTCGGACTTTTTTATAGTCGCACACGAAATCCTCTGACTCATAATACATTTTTTTAAACATTCTCATCCCATTTCGCACTGGTAGCCCTTGAATACACGTGTCAGGAACGCTCGGTTAATTTATGCGGACATGCTTTAGCTGGACAGAAGATAAAGGGATTTTAGTCGTTGATAGAAAAATCGATAGAGATTGACACCGATTTTTATGAATTTATAATGTTGGATTTCGTTATTGTCGAGAGAAATACAATTTGTTGATACGATTATCGGCGAATCGTCGAGAAATTGAGGCACTCGTGAAAAATCGGCAACAAATGATAAATCAACGAAAAATCGATGAATAATTGATTATAAAAAATCGGTAAAAAAATAATAATTAAAATCGGTAGAGATAGTAAGAAAATCGGTAAGAAAGCATACGATAAATCGGTTAAAATATAGTAAGAAAATCAGTAAAAAAATTATTTTATAAATCGGTGAAGAAAAAAAAAAGAAATCGGCCTAAAATTGAAAAAAAAATCGGCCGATCGAGAACGAGTGAAAAATCGTTGAAAAAAAAAAAAAAATCGCCTTTATCGAATCCTTTTCCGACAAATATTACGAAAAGTGTTTCACCTCTGGCTGGAACCCGTTTTGGACATATCGTTGTCGTGTTTGCTCAGTATACGGATCAACATTCACAAATATCCGAAGAGATGATTTGTGAGAGCGCGCTTGCGTACGACCTGTGTCATCCTCAAGCTTGGGATCCCGAAAAATTGGATGCGACCGAGTACCCATTCTCAAATCGTTTGAATAATACGGATTTGTCATCTTCAAAAACTAAACATAATAAAAATCATAAAAATTCAATAAACACGTTAAAGAATCATAAAAAATGATTGATCGAGTCAAAAATTCGTCAAAAATGAATAATCATATTAAAAAAAAACGCGTCAAAAAACGATCAACGTACGAATGAAACAATAAAAAATAAATCAGCACTCAAAAACAATTAAAAAAATTAAATAGATATATCAAAAAATCATCTAAAATGTATGAAAAATATTTAAAAAATCGTCAACAACGAATCAACATAGAAAAAAAATCACCAAATATAGATCGACATACAAAAAGCCATAAAAAAATATTCAACACATAGAAAACTCATTAAAAAAAGTACCAACACGTAAAAAAATCACTAGAAGCGTAAAATAATATTTTAAAAAATTGAAAAAATTAAAAAGTAACTGTTACCCTTACGAATCAAACCCCAATATTTTTCTCCTACGCACTTATCGCTCAGTAGAGATATTAAAAAAACAAAATAGGATGGGAAATGGATGATCGAAGTGTGACGAACGCTCGAGTGGATGCCACGTGTCGACTCGTGATCCGGTCGAAACGATCCGTGACGTCTTTTTGCCTCCGAGTGTTTCGCTCTCCTCGGACTGTCTCTTTAGATTTCTGTCGTAACGAGATCCTTGAACGATAACCGAATCGAATCGCGTAACGAGAGGAACGACGCAATAATTCTCGATCGCAGGTTTACCGATCGACCTTGCGTTCATTTTCACGTGGACATTTTTCGTGGCGCGTAAAAAACGGGCATTCTCCTGGCTTTATTCATCGCTATCATCAAAACGAGTGATACAAGTAGGAACAATAAATAAATCTGAATAAAAAATGAAGAAACGCGACCTGGGAACTTTTTGCGTCTGGTGGCCTTGGCACCGCCGGAACAAAACGCTAGTGAGGCTCCACTTGCTCGCCCGGCTGGAACGGGAGAGACCTCGCGATCGTTCGCGCCATCACCCACGAACTTCATGGACCGAAGCCTCGCAATTGATAAATTACGCGTTCGCGGAAAGCGGATTCAGTCATCGTCCATTTCCGTCTCATTAACGGCGCCTTCACGAGCACACACACACATCCATTGGAACGCACTGATAGGTCGTGCCAATTCCTCTTTTTTTTTTGTTAGGGAAGATCGTTCGAGTCCCCTTCGATTTGACATTGCGCAATTCGTTTTCTCGAAATATTGGAATGTAAAATTGGATTTGAAAAAATTATCATTTTTTTTCTGGAAAAATTGGTATCGATTATTGAAATTGAAAAAAAAAAATGATAAATCATCATATTTTTCTGGAAAAATTGAGAGAGGACTGAAGCATACTAGAAAATCGGGGATGACACCTACAATTTTTTGATTTCGTGCCCGTTATCAGCTTTCACAATTAGCGAACAGTTATTGTGATCTCCCCCTTAAAAATTATCTTCGTGGATCATTTCCCATTAAATGTTATTTTATTCTTGAATTTATATACTTTTCTATCGAACAATTAATATTGTTAATAATTTTGTTATTTTATATACTTGTTTTATATTTTTAATTCGTATAATTTATTTTTGTTCCGTTATGGTTTGTAAATTTTCGAATATATTCGTCGTGAAGTTTGATAGCACGATAATAACCATGCCATAAAAAATGATAATTGATAAACAATATTGAATAATGAAAAATAATTATTACATTGTATTTAGAAAAAAGAATAAATTGTTTAATAAATAAATTCCAATAAATACCAAATAATAACAATATTATAAGAAAAAGAATAAATTGTTGATTAAATAAATTTAATCATCACTATTATTATCCCTCTCTTTTTCCCTCTCATCGGACACCATACGATTTTACGTTCGTACGAAGAAAAAAAAATGGGTAGAAAAAGAGATAAGTCTCAGATGGCTTGTCGTCTTTTGAAGGTTGCTCAAGCCGGATAAGCATTGTTCCAGAAGAACAATATTTCCTCTAACCAGATATAGGTCAATCCCGCACCGGTGCCGAGTCAACCCAAGCCCTTTTCTCCTTCTTCCCGTTCGTCGATGCCCACTCGTCAATTAGATTCAATATTTGCCACGAATCAATATCTCAGGGGCTTCCTGGCTCGAACACTTGGGTTCTCTTCTTCCGTGCCATGGAAACGAGCAATAAATCGTTCCGTGACGACTTCAGTGGGATTCCAAGTTGAATCCAGTATCTATTTAATCGGAACTTTATACCAATCGAAAATTAGATGGGTCCTGCGATCCTGGATTACTCGGAGATCGATGACGATCAATTTTAACGAGATTGATACGCGTTCACTTCAAAAGCCCCTCTTCCCATCCTTTTCTATCTTCATTTCAACCCAAACCGATCATTTTGGGTTGGAACGTGGATTGGGATGGAAATGAAAAAAATTGTGGGTAGGAAACGAAACGGAAGTCGAGTGAACACGCTTGGAGGCCTTTGGAGGCTCTCCCGCACCGTTTATCCTCCACTCAACAGACTTTCAATAAACGCCATCCTGTAGCGACTGCTGCACTTGCTTGTATCACCCAATGAGGTATATTGAGGTTCACGATTCCCAAATACTCCAAATTAACGATTTCAAAGTCTGGGCGAGGGGGGGCGGGGGCGAAAAGTTAATTGGGAAACGATTGGATTGGATTATATTGGGGGTTGTTTGGTTAGTTGAGAAAAGAGTGGAAGGGGGGAGGATAGAGTGGAAAGTTAGGGATGACAAACTTCAGGCCAGTAATTAAAGTATTTAGCTAAAAATCGTTGTATTTTTTAATATGTGAAATAATTCGTCATTCGTTGTATTCGTTAATCCATAAAAAAACAAAGACGAGAACAAAAGTTATTTTGTAAATCATTGCTTATTTTTTCGGGGTTAAAAAGAATATTAAAAAAAATACGAACATTTTTATCACCTTCGTTACGTAATTTATTTGGCAGCTCGTAATCATAAATTGTTTATTTTTATTCATCGTGTAATACTCGTTAATTTATTGTTTTATTTATCTATTAATAATCGTGTATGTATTATTTTTTAATTAATAAAATAAATAAATAGTGATGGGAAAAGTGTCTATTTGGATATTTATTTAAGCTTGAAGTAAATGGATACTGATGCACTAATTTAATACTCATCTTGTTTAATGTACGTGCGAAAAAAAAATGTCGATTTTTCCAATCGTCCCACGAGTTATTTAATGCTCACGAACGTCATAATTTTCCCGGATAAATATTTTTCAATATTTCCTGTTTCATGACTCAGTCCGATAAATCTCACTTTGACCATACGTAGAGAAAGTCCGATAACATTTCCGTACGAGAATCCACGATAAATTACCCCTCCCCCCTACTTCCTCCCGCCAGACTCAAAAGGTATCGTCCTTTTCATCATTTTAAATTTCAACGAGCTTAAATTTACGATATTTCGCTATTTTCTCACGTTTGTAAAACTCTCGAATTTTCCCCTTCTCCCCAACCCTCCACTTTTACTCTCTTTATCCCTCATTTGAGTGAACGATCGATATTAATCGTTTCTCGCGAAGTCACGAAGGGATCGACATAGACGAAAAGGTACTCGTACACGAGCACAGCTTGGGATAATTTTTTCGGGACGCTACGATTTTTTTTTTTTTTTTTTTTTTTTTTTTTCATGACGATGAGAAAAGGATGGAGGATAGAGGGGAGGTTGGCAGCAAGCTGCTGAAACATCGGTAGGAGCAGGAACGCGATCGTGAACACCTTGGGAACAAAATTCCATGATGGCCAGAAACGAAGGGCGAAAAAGGGGGAGGGGGTTAGGGAAAGTGGAGGGGAGAGGACGAAAGAGGGCTTCAGGTTCGTTACTCGACGATTGCTCAGGGCGAGAACAGAACCGAGCCCTCGGAAGTTTTGAACACACCAGGTATGTCCCCTGGGGGAAAAAAATGAGCACAAAAAAAAAAGAAGCAAAAAGACCAGAGTGCTCGTCGCACACCATAAGCTCGTAGGCATCGGCAGACCTCACGGGAACACCATCTGCTGTTCTCTCTCTCTCTCTCTATCTCTTTTTCTCTCTCTCTCTCTCTTTCTACTCCTGGTCTATGGCCAAAAGTCTGGGATACGAAGTTGAAAAACCGGCGAGTCAGCTGTTTTATCCTGGCACACGCCGTTTCGTATCTCCTCACTGAAATATCAACTTTCCCTTGACGCATCCCGAAACCAGGAAACGTTAAGGAAGCTTCGAAATCAAAATTTCGTTTTATCGAAATGACAGTATTTTTGATAAGTAATGAGCCTATGGTGCTCCGTATTTTGAGCTTTCGTTTTATTGTTTTTTTTTTTTTTTGTTTTTTATTTGCAAAATGTAAAAAATGTTTTTTGTATATATTTTTTTTTGCTGAAATAAATACGGGTTGGAATACGATGAAGAATGGATGGAAAATAATTTTGTCCCCGATGCAATAGTTTCATTATTCAATTTTAATTACCACACCCCCCCTTCCTCGCTTTCGCGAAGTTACGCGCAAAATCAAAGCGAACGATCACCCCTCTGTTGATAATAACAAAAATATCATGAAAATATATTTAAAAGGGAAAGAAAAATAAAAAAAGAGGAGAAATCTCGATATTGTAAAACGAGCTCGTCGTGGTATCGACAAAGTGTCATCTCTCGTTAATGTTCAATGTAAAAGTGTCTCCGCAACTTTCTCGGAAAGAAAGCTTGAAGAATACTCGAAAGCACGAGCGACTGCACGTTTCGCATCTCCTCAAGCACGTCCCTTATTTTTCATTCTCTTTCAACGAAGCACCAAAGCTATTTATTGTCCAACAGAGTAAAGTCACACCTAACATCACTCCTCCAAGTGAATAAGTTTAATTTTGTGTGTTTATGGTTAATTTTCAAATAAAAGTTTTGGTGAATCGAGCATCGGACGAAAAGTTTGTCCGAAATGAGTCTTATCCGTTCAGTAATTTCAAGTATTAATAATTTTTTTTATTACGTATAATGTATGTGTAAGCATTCAAGTAATTAATGAAAAATACTAAACTAATTAATGTATTATCGTTCTACGAATTTCTTAAATTTTAATAATTATTGACATTTTTTAATATTAATCCAGTAATAACTTAAAAAAGAGATGATGACGATGATGATGAAGATAGAATTTTATCGAGCCCTAGTAACAAACTTGCAGACAATTAAAAACAATAACAAAAATATCAACAAAATAATAATATAACAAAAACATACAATTTTAACCAAAAGTAAGAGAAAGAGAGAGAGAGAGGGAAGTAGATGATGATGATGATGATAATAATGATTAATTTTATTATGCCCCAGTTTAAAAAAACTTTCAGCCAATTTGAGAAAAACAAAGTTTTACAAAATAAAAAATAAAATCACAAAAAAATACAAAATAATAATTAATAACTAAAATAACAAAAAAAAGAGGGAAAAAGAGGGAAAGAGAGAGAGAAAGTGAGTTAAGAGGCAATTTCAGCTAATAATAAAAACATTAACGTAATAAAGACACAAATTTTAACAAAATAAATAACAGAATTAAAATATAACAAAAATAACCGAAAAAAACGCAACATAACCTAAAAGAAGGAAGAGAGAGAGAGAGAGGACGAGAGTTGAGAGGCACTGAACGAGTTCGTTTGTATCCGGTTGGATGGAACGAAATAAAGCCGGAGGAAAATAGGTAGCGAACGCTTGTGTTTGTCCAGGATATTACGATGTACGTAGAGGCGCATACACGCGTGCAGACTCGCATAATTTAGTCACTCTCGCGGTCTCCCTCGCGTACAGCATCGGTATTAAAAATGTTGCCGTCCGTTGAGCGTGTAACGTTTCCCGGAGCAGGTGCTCGCGTACCTCGCCCTTCCTTCAAAGAAGCCATGACCCTGCGTGCATTAGCGTCAACGCTTGAGAACCCCCAAAAGCCGCCCCTTTTGTACCCGCTTAATAGGGCCTTCCGACGAATATACCCAAATTTTAAAAGTCTCTCGTCACCGACCTGGAAAACCGAATTATCCGAAGGTCCACGATTTTTCGCAAACCCGAATCAAACCTGTACCGCAATTACTTCAATGTTCAAGAATTTTCTTATAATTTTTTACAAAAGTTCATTTACTATAATAATTTATATAAGTATTTATTTATATTTATATAAAATAGAAAATATACATTTTAATTTAATTAAATTTAATATATTTCACAAAAATATACATTTATATTCATAAGAATAATTTATACATAATAAATCATGTAATTTAATATGAGTTCTTAAACATTTTCATAATTATCAAAATTCTTACGAATTCGAGATCAATCATCATCAATTATTTTCTCGATTTTAGGAAAATTACAAATTTTTATCAAGTAAATCCTTAAATTTATAAGAATTGACAAATTTTAAGAATTCTCGTCTGGAATAATGTCTATTATTACTGTAAATATTATCAAGTGAAATAACAACAACGAAAACAATAACAAAAATTAAAAATAATAATAGCAATAAAAATGGTAGTAAACAAACTCGACAATATCTTGCAGCAGGAAATTCAATTTTAATAAATCTATTGGTGTAATCTGTAATCCGCTGGTGGTTTGAGGCATTTCTCACGAGCGATAATTATGTTTTTGTAAAATTCGATGTAAATACGTTCAAGTGGAAAAGCCATGTACTAATTACTCGATCTGTTATACGAGTGGGCCCGAGTGTACTCTCGGAGTCGAGCAGTCAGTTGAGCACGAGTCAAACGTCGAACCAACCGTTTCCTTTTCAACCAGATTAAAAAAAAAAAAAAAACTCCGCTTCTCTAAACGAGTGCCCAGCTCCCGCATCGTATCTTTTTTTTTCGTAGCAAACTCGGAACGATAACGCAGGTCCCATTGGGCTTCTGTTCCCCCGAGTTTCGTTCTCATTTTTTTTTTTTTTTTTGGCTCCTTCACAACCGAAAAAACGAACTCCACTGTCGCGTATGTGCAGGTACGTTTTGGCAGCTGAACTGAAATTCGTGAATTTTGTAACGAGTTTCATTAGACGCAAACGAAAATTCGTGGTAAAAAAATTTTTTTTTGGCAAAAGTTTTGTATTTATTATTATTATTGTTATTTATTTAGTTATTCATCAGTATTATTATTTACAATTTGTATACTTTCGTATACTTTGCCATATTAGATTTATTATTGTTATTCTTATTTTTTTATTATTATTATTATCAATATTTATTATTAACGAGTCAATTTGCATAAAAAATGAAACCTTGTTAGCTTCGTTCCGGAAAAAATGTTCAACGAGCGAAGAAAATTATTATTATTTACTAATCTTTGAATTTTCACATATTCCTTTATATCATATTTTTATTTATATTTTTGTAGAATTTGTTATTGAGGTATAAAAAAGACTAAAAAATTTTACAAAAATATAAATTATTTTTGTTGTTTTGAATAATAATTTCTATATTTTTATATAATTGTCTATATTATTTTTTGTGTTATTATTTCATTGAATAATTAATTGTTATTTCGATAATTATTTTTCATTAAATAATGTATAATAATTCATTGTTATTATTGATTATTATTAATTGGGTAGGCGAAACAAAATAGTTATTAGTCTCGTCCTCGAAAAAAGAAAAATGTCGAAGTCGAGTAACGAAAAATTTGTTTGTGAGGAGCTCAAGAACGAAATTCCATGAGGGTCGTGCGCGTTTCTCGAACGACACTCAAGCACTCGAGTACATCACTTATCCGGTGAGTCTGTGTTATTTTCTATCCTTCGTCGTGTTCCTGCGTGAATGTACCAGGATCCACTTGGACGAGGAAAAAAGAAACGAGGGTTGCGAGACTTTCTTTTGCGGGAACACCGTTGGACCGTGCTCCCTATTCCCTTACACATCCGACCACAAGAAACGGTACCCTCGAATTAGAGCACTCCGTGAGGCGGTTTTTCAAAGAGGCCCGAAGAACACTCGCTTTTTGTCCTGTATTTTTTTTTTCTAATGAATGTCGGAACGATTTTTTTTTACCCGGGGTTCTCCGTATATTTATTATTGAATAAATAATCATAATAATAATGATGAAAAAAAGACCAATAAAAAAAGAAAAATATACAAAAATAAAAAAATAATATTTGTAATATTAATAATGACGATAACACGTATCGTGATAAAACATTGTTGTTGAATTATTTTATATATATTATTAAATAAACAATAATAATAATAATGAAATAAATAATTGATACAGGAAAATATATACAAATATAAATTGACAAATAATATCAATAATAACTACGAGGTTAATCCTGACAAAAATTGTGGTCGAATAATTGGTACATGGATAGAGAATAAATAATATCAATAAATTTAATACATAAGTAAAATAACGGAATATTTTTGTTTTAATCGAACCTCGTTGATGCTGAAAAGATATTTTTTTAAACTTATTTTCTCTGATGCCAGGAATTTTTGTAAAATAGGATTTTTGTTGATCAAATGGTTTGTGGTGACGTCATATCCTACTATAATTAAATCCACACCCACATATATACATAAATATATAAATATATATTTTTTATGCTTATAAAAATATGGGCAATTTTTTCTTTTTTTTTTACCAACAGATAATGCACAATTTATCGAAGATGGGATTGATAATCAAGTAAAAATCGTATTTCCAAAATCTCTACGAATCGCTGAAATTACATGAATTTTTTTCGAGACTCATTAATTCGAAAATAAATTTTGAAAAATGAGAGAGCCATAGAAAAAAAAAAGACTTTTCATCCTGCTAGTCCTGATAGACGACAACAGGAAAAAGAACAGAGGGATGTAACAAGCGTCTGGGGACAGGAATAAAAAAAAAGAAAATCAGGTAAGAGTGAAAAATACACGGCGGGGTGGCAATGCAACGAATATCTCGGAGTGCACTTCCGGTAAGGAAGAAGGGGGTGAAAAAGAACGCCGATCGGGCTTTACCTGCGAGGGTGATTCGGGGTGAAAATACTAAGGGTGTATCTCCCGAAGCACGCACAGGAGTCGTTGCCTTTGAAAAAAAAACCAACCGGAAATTGCGAAGCCTCACTCGCGAGGATCGCGTTTTCGTCCCAGCCATGTATTTTACTCTTCGTGACGTTCAACCCCCCACCTCGATTCAAGGACATCCATTTCTCGTTCACGATTCTCTTCCTCCTCTTCCTTATTTCACCGATGCCCGAAGTTATTTTGAAAAAAAGGCGGGAATTGTTACTCAGTCGGTAAAGGGAGTGACGTTATCGACCGAGCACGGGATAATGCAGAGCGGCAATTTTGCGGGGATAAAAAAGAAGGTTCTTACAAGAATTTTGCGAGAAACCGGATGTAGGGTGTTCACATTAGAATTCTACGAGATTCTGTATCATTTTAGAGAGAAAGCTTGTTTCGGACCCTCGCTAAAACCAAGTTTGCAATATGTCTGAAAAGATCTGACGGGTGTAAACAATAATATTCCAAAATCCCGAAATATCCAGTACGGGAAATTAGCAATTTTGAATAAGAATCAAAATTTATTTAAAAATCGTTTTCAGCCGCAAAAAAATTGCTGAGCGCACAAAAACACGTAAAAAAATAAAGTCGACATATCTTGATGACATTTGATACCAACGTAACAAAAAAATAAAAAAATTATAATAGAACGAAAATAATTTTTAAAAAATTGAAAAAAAGTGAAAATCGTGTTCAAAAATTGTGAAAGCAGTCCACAATCGTATCTAACGTTAAAAATTGTAAATATTAATGGAAATCATTGATAAATACGTGGAACGAAAAAAAAAATCGAAAAAAAAAACTTGTAAAAAGCACCTGCAGTCGAAGTTTTCTGCTTTAAATTTCGGTGTCGCGGAAGGGTGCACATTTGCTATGAGATTGTCGGGATGTGGGCCGTGATGGGACCCTGCACCCGCGAAATATCGAGCGCGACGTGTCAACAATGATAACTCGGTCTTAATTGCCCTCGTATGCATCATCCTCGCTTCAATCTCATCCCGACCGAATTTCAACGTCGCCGGGCACGCGTCGCACATACGCGCGAATTAATTGCCGAGCTCTGCTCCAGTTACCGGGAACAGTCAAAAATGAAAAAACGAAAGGGACGGAACGAAAAAAACAAAAAACAAAAAAAGCCAAACGAAAGAGAGAAACGGAGAAAATGAAACGAGGAGGGACAGCTGAGGAATATTAATCGGATGGAAACTTGATTTTACACGCGACGTTTCTCGTTCGAGAAAAGTCAGAAAAGTTGATGGGAACAACGGCTAATTGAAACATCCGTTGTTTGAGTTTTCAGCTAGCGAAATAAATGAAATTTACGATAAATCGACTCACGAATTTTTTTATTTTTTTATTTTTATAACATTGGAGAAAAATAGCGTTGCAACGAAAATTATTCTCTATTGACAGACAAAAAAAAATATATCCGCTTCGACAATTGTTTTTAAAAGTGTGAAATCGCCGAAACATTTTTCTGTTTTTTTTTTGTGATTAGAGGTTTGTAACTTCCGTTCTCCAAAAAAGTAATTCGAATTACGATTCGAATGAAAATACGAAAAATTACGAAAATATTTTGCATGCTTTTGTTTTTTCTGTGTTGATTTTCATATTTCTTTTGTTTCTTCGGTTCATTTGTTTCAAGAAAAAAAATGTATAAAATAACACGTTTTAAAAAATCAATAGATTTAAATTCGGTGAAAAAAAAATCACATTTAAAAGTTAATAAAACGAATATCACTGGATGGAAACGAAAATGTTAAAAACAATAAAACGAATAACGAAGAAACAAATAACAATTTCCTTGTTTTAAATCCTTTTTCCTGAACACGTAACGTCCAAGAAAAAAAAATAATTTTTCTTTACGATTTCGCGAAAAAAAAATAAGATCAAAGACACTCGATAATGAGTACGAAAAAGTCCATTGAATCAATTCCATTATATCAATTCTGTCAATCGGACATTAATAACAAAAAAAAAAATAAAAAATCAACTCCAACTTCCGCCATCTTTCGAAGGCATCGTTCTTTTTTAGAATTTCGAATAATTCTTTTTTAGGATTTCGCGAAAAAGACTAAAGATACTCGATAATAAGTACGAAAGAGTCCATTGAATCAATTCCATTATATCAATTCCATCAATCGGACATTAAAAAAAAAAAAAAAAATTTTTAAATCAAGTCCAACTTCCGCCATCTGTCGAAGGCACCAAAAACAAATCTCCAAAGGGTGTGGAATTTCCCCCACGTGTGGAATTTCATTTGTTACGCGAGAAATTACCGGACCATTGTGTGAAAAAAATAAAGGATTACGGTCGGATCTATATAAAGGATTGAAGGTATAAACGTGGATAAAGGGAAATGTCCGTAGAATATTTCGATTCCAGGCAATCCTGGAACTTTCGTCTCTTCGGTTCTTTCGGGTGACCGTCGATTTTTTCTACGAGGATACGAACGTGGATCTCAGGTACGTAACATTGAGAAACGGGCACGTTTCGTTCCCACGTTACGCGTGAACGTGACCGGGGTTCTCTTTGTCGAAACGTTGAGAGCGGCAGCGATCGAAGAGCCAAAAAAACCAGCTCATCACGAAAAAACCGAGATCGCAAACGACGATGGAAATGAAAAACGGATAAAGGGTAGAATAAAAAAAAAAGGAAAAAGAAAAGATGAGGAAAAAAAAAGAGTTTGGAAATTTCGGGTTTGGAGAAAAAAGATCGAGTTGCCAAAAAATAATCGAGGAAAAGTTTGAGGTCGTTGGTACGAAGGTCGAAAGAGAAAAAGTCGAAATAAAGCCAGAGGGAATGGCCCTTGCCCGTCATTTTTCTTTTTTTCTTCCTTTTTCCCTTCCCTCCCCCCCCTCCCCCTTCCTCTTTTATTCGAGGCCCGAAAATTCTCGAGTGGAACAAAACCTGGGAACCTTCGTGAAATTGTCTATGAATAAAAAATGTTTCCTTCCTCCAGGGCAAAGAAGAAGGGCGGGAGGGGCGGGGGGGGAGGGTTTGAAAAATTTGAACGAGATATCAAGAGAATAGTTTTGTAGTTGAGGAAAATGAATATTCGTTGGGTGAAACGAAATCGTCATTTCGAATAGCCACGAAATGAAATTTCGCATCGAAATAATTTTTTAAGTTTGCTTTCGTGCGTAATTAATTTATAGAGACAAAAATTTAAAAAAATTCGAGTACCGTTTGGATTTTTTCATGAAACGATGATGTTGATGGTACTACTGAAAATTAAGACGAAAATTGCATCCCTGAAGCTTCGAGTTTCCTCGGGAATAAAAATTAAGTGTTGGACATTAAGGGTGAGAAATGAAAAGTGCCCGGAAAGTTCGGACTCAAATGCGATAGAAGTGGCACAAACGAGATATATCTCGAAGGGAACGAGAAAACGAGCGAAAGAAATTGCACCGGAGCTTTCGAAGTTGGATTTGAAACTCGAGCTTGAATTCCTCACCGACACTTTCCTCAGAAAAGACAATAGAATTTAACTCGAGAATTTTTAGTGGACTACTAGAACTTCCCCGTCGACTACTATCGTTCAAACCCAAACAACAAACGCGAATAGAATATCAAACTTCGAGTGAAACGGAACTGAAAGTTTGAAAAAATCGACAATTTTCAAAAATTTATTGCGGCCGAAATTTTGCGACGAGGACATCGGAATTTAACATGGTACTTGGACGTAGTCTTGAGAACCTTCGGTTTTTTTTTCATTCAAAAGTAACGATAAACAATAAAGTTATTGTTCAGGGAATGAAACAATGCTTTTTTTTTTAGCAATAATAGTAACGAATACAATTTGGAAAATTTGATAAATAAGAGCATTTTCGTATTTCAAAAATTTCTCAATTTGGGAAAAGGGAATAAATAAATAAATAAAAACTGTATTATTTTCGACAATTCGAGTATTTAATGGATCGTCGGAAAATAATTTTCATTTGTCAAAATGAGGATGATGAAAAATGATTTCTTAATTCACTGGAAAGTTACAGGATTATTGCAAAAAATAAAGATTTATTTAAATATATTTAAATAAATCTGTCTTTTGAATTAAATATATTTAAATTAAAAGACAGTTTTGAATATTACGATTTTCAGAAATAAGATTCTTAAAATCATGAAAATGATAAATATTTAATAATAAGTTTTATAGCTTATTATTAAATATTATAAATAATTAAAAAAATTAAATAAAATTATTATAATATCCAAAATGATTCTCAAACATTATTGAAAATTATAATAAAGATTAAAATGATTAAAACTATTGAAATAAAATGACATATTATTAAAAACTTGATTGTTTAGAATGAAAAACGACGTTTCGTATGGAACCAGGTGGAAGTCTTCAATGACTGGTAAGTGTTCTGCCGATAGACCACTCAAGGCCAGGAACCAGAAGAATGGACGAGAGCCTGGCGATGCTGCTAAACGTTGCCAGCAGGAGGGAAGTTTTACACACATACCGCAGGATAATCGAGTTTCAATTCGCGCAAACTCAACTTCTCGTGGAGGTTAGTTTTAAGCGTTGTTTGACAATTTCGACAGCGGTGGCTCAACTTTGGCACGAGGGGAAAGTTTGCTCGGGCCATGATAGTCCGGGGAACGAGATCGCGACCATGTATTACATTATCGTAACGTCCTTTGGGCTGGTCACGTTGTTCATGGTGGCACCACTCACTTTTCTAATGTCCGGAGTTACGTAAACGCAAAATTGACCTTCGCCGTTAGTACAAGGACGACGAACGTCCACCTCATACTGAATTCCGTTGGACTACTGAAAACGAGTCTAATGACGGCAACCGGATTTCCGGTTGCTTAACGGCCGTAAATCAAATGATCCATTGATTCATTAGGTCATCAAATATTAGATGATCCATTGATTTATTAGGTAATCAAAAATCGGCTTTTGATTCGTCAGATGATAGAAAATCAGGTATGAATCTATCAGCTGATCCATTGATTTATTAGGTAATCAAATATTAGAAGATCCATTGATTAATTAGGTAATAAAAATCAGCTGTTGATTCTTCAGATGATAAAAAATCAGGAATGAATCTATCAGCCGATAAAAATCCAGGCATTCAACAATCAGATAATCCGAAATCAGTCCCCGTTCTATCAAGTAATTAAAAATAAAATAAAGTTAACAAAAAATCAGCTGGACGATAAAAAATTAGCAGTTGAACTATCGAACAATTAAAAATCAGCCAAGGATACATCAAGCAATGAAAAATTAACTATCGTGTTAACATCTGATAGAAAGTCCAGGTATGAACCAAGCTGAAAATTAAATAACAATTAGTAAACATCTAAAATTCATTAAATACGAATTTTGTTATTTACAAAATGGAAAGGTAAATAATAAGAGCTGGAGAAAGAGAAATATAGGGAGAAAGAGGGAAAAGTGGCTGATGTGAAAGCTGGCGTGGAACGAACGGTGGCTGCGAGTTCTCCAAGCTTCTCAATCCGCACCCTTGCCAGGGTGGACAAAACGAGGAACCCCCTCGCTTCTCGTTCCGATACCATGACGACCGACTAGTCGCGAGCGCACATCCCTCGTTGCTTTTCTTCGCTTTTCGTCTTCATCCCACTCGTCACCTCTTCGCAGCTTTCCCGCTTTTACGGTGCTCTTTAAAATTCCCTAACGCCGTGTATAAAGCTTCCCGTTCAATGACCCATCGAGAAATCGTACACAAAGGGAACGCTTTTTCCATACTTCGATCGACGCAATTTTTTTTTTCCCCGATTATTTCACTCCACGCTGCTCTTTGCCTGTGTCCATTGTAGGGATGGAACTCGGGACGAATATAATACGCGAAGTAAGACGAAACAAAAGACTTGGCCAGTTAAGAGTGGAATCACGAAGATTCCGTTGGAGTTTCATAGTATTTTCTATTAGCTAAAAGATTGATCACCCATTTTTTATCAGCTGATAGATCAATGTCCGATTTTCTATCAGCTGATAAATCAATACAGCGAAACTTCAGTTATAAGTTTTTCAAGCGATAAATAAATAAAATCCACGTTTTAAATATCCAAAATTATAAAGTGAAGCGGATTTAGCTCTAATCTTCGAATGTTTAATTTTGAATTGCCGGAATTGCCGTATCAATCGCAGCGCTTTGGCGAACCCAAACGTATTTGACGTATAAGTGATTAAATCATACAAGTGAGATTACGTATAAACGAGATTTCACTGTAAGTGATTTTCCATCAGCTGATGGATGCATGACTGTTTTTTTCATTAGCTGATAGATCAATGATTCATTCTTTATCAAGTTACAGATCAATGGCCAATTTTTGATCAGCTGATAGATGGCTGATTTTCTATCGGCCAATAAATCAATAGCTCATTTTTTATCAGCTGGTAGACTTTGTTACTTTTATTATTATTATCACGTTTTACCAGTTTTTTGTACTTTTATCATTTTTATTTTTATTTTTTTTTTTTTTTTACTTTGATGCTCGAACGAAATTTTGAAAGCTTTGTTGTATGTTCGTCCAAAGTTTTTAACTAGGCTATAATAAATACGCGTCATCATCATTTTATCTTTTTTTTTTCTTTTTTTCTCGTTTTTTTTCTCTCTCTCCCTCTCGCCAACCCTCCGAGGCTTTTTTCCTTTTTACTCTCTGGTTTTGTAACGCGTTCAGCCTGCGGGGCATTTCCAACCAACGGGAAAAGCAAGAAATGGTCCACAAGGTTGGTCGATTGCTAGGTTAAGGGAGAGAACAAATACGTTCGTGGACGGAGGGACATGTTGATGGAAAGGACTCGAAGAAGGAGAGGGCGAGGGAAAAACGCGCGCGCTGCAGGTACCAGCCCTTTTTGGTTGCGCAGGGTCGAAGGGACGGTAATTGTTAAGAGCTTAGGCTGCCGTGAAGACCCGAAAATCAGCGCTATTTGGAAACATTGATTTTTAAGGAGCAAGCAATCTCAACAAGCAGGAAAACGTTTCATTTATTTATTTATCGTAATTATATCCATCCTAATTTTTGTCTATTTATGGTTCCATTATTTTTTGGATTTTGAGGTTTAGCAAAATTATACCGAAGTTTATAAATATGAATACAAATAATCATTAATAAATAATAAATATTACAATAATAATAAACATTAATAATACAAAAATTAATTAACAAAATTGTATGGAAA
Organism: Ophioninae sp. A BG-2022a; assembly: GCA_030523105.1. NCBI lineage: Eukaryota > Metazoa > Arthropoda > Insecta > Hymenoptera > Ichneumonidae > Ophioninae sp. A BG-2022a. The sequence continues at coordinate 30,957 of JAPYZI010001371.1, forward strand.
ATTTTACAAATATAATAATTAATATTAATTAATAAATATTGAACATAGTTTATAATAATTAATTGACAATAAAAAATGTGGATAATTCGTTTCATACGTAATTAAAGTACGAAAAATTTGAAAAAGTATTAATTTGAAAAATAAATATACTATTTTCTAATAGATCGTAGATGTTGGCCATTCGGTTTATCTGAGCAAAGAAAAATCTATTTTTTTTTTTTCAATTAAAATAATATTATTGTTTATTGAATTTTGTTCAATGTAAAATTGATGCTTCAAAATTTGTTTTCCACTTTAGCTGCCTCAATTTCGGACTTTTTGAAAAACTCATTTTCGTCCTTCCCTTTGTTATACCGAGACGCCCTAAAAACGAACTTTTAGTTGAAGGGACTTCTGAGAAGAGGAAATCAGATTGAATATTGGGATTTAATATTCACTTTTGTTAGAGCTGAATACTGTCGCTTTGGCTCTTCCTTCCATTCGGGTGGACCTAAAACTCGCCCTTCGTTATTCCTCACGGAAAATTTATGGAACGGTCAGAAGAGATCGATCCCTTTTCTTCTTTCGTATATATATTTTATTTCGTAATTCGCGAGGAATGGAGGAGGGGCAAGTCTTATGGGCAAAGGCTACCTAAAGGTCTCTCGGAAGTGGCCACGTCCCATCCAGCTTACTGGGCACTCGTAAATTTCCGGAGCTCTTCTGGTTCCATCTCCGGGGACCCAACGCCTCGAAACAACGTGTGGTAAACAGGAGTAATAACAGTTTTTAAGATTAATACAATTTACGAATGAAGAAGGGCGGGGGGGGGGGGGTAAAATCGATCTTCCGTTACTAGAAAATGGAATAAAATAATGCAAAAGCTTGTATTTTTTTATTTAAGAATTCACTTGAAAGTCCTTGAACTCGTTGAAGGTCAAAGTTAGGTATCATTTAATTTGAACTAAAATAAAATAAAATAAAATAATTATTTTATTTTATTTTAGTATTTATTTAGTACTTTTTAGAAGGTCACAATTGGATATTATTTGATATTTAGTAATGATTATTGAAAGTTTAGAAAATGTATTAAAAATTATTCTATTATACGACAAAATTATTTAAGAAATTTATTCAATATAGTTATTCCATAAATTCGATCAATTTATTTGAAATCAATCATGGAAATAGAAATTTAATAAACTTTATTCAGTAAAAATATTAATTTTTTTATATTAAACATTTTTAACTGCAAAAAATAATTTGTATAAATACAAATGCGAATTATCTAAACAATACTTAATATTTTTCTTTCTACTATTATTCATTTAACTATCTCTTATTCATTTAACTTTTTTTTCGTCACAAAAACGCTTTTCAATTTAATTATTTTTTGACATTTTTCTTCGTCAAAAAAAAAAAAGAAAACGCGATATTGATTTTCCTCAATATTTATCAGTTCCATCCCAAAATCATTTCGATGTCGAGGGAAGCTTTTTTTTCCTCTCGTGTGAAATTGCCCTCGAAATCGTGTTTTTTTTTGCCCCCTCCCCTATTCCTACATTTTTCAATAGAATTCAACAAAAAAAAGAGAATTCCAGTGAAAACAAGGGTAATCAAAAATCGTATTAAAAAAAACTAGAATTATTTTGAAAAATCAAAAAAAAAAAAAAGAATTCAAGTACATTCCTCCCGAAAATTCGAAGGGCGAATATTCTTCGATCGCGTACAGAAAAAGAAACAAAAAAAAAAAAAACGAAAAAAGACGCTTTCCACCGATTTCACGGTCTGTTTGGGCTCAGTGTGAAAATTCGTGCGAATCGACGTCGAAGATTTATCTGTCTTTACACGAGGTCGAGCGATTCTCTTTCTTACGTTTTTTTTTTCCTTTTTTTCGTTTCGAGGATAAAACTCCCCGTGCGTATAGGAATAAATTGAAAAATCAGTTTTCCCCGGATTTTTTCCATTCGCATCGTGGCTTGACGAAGGTGAGAGAGGAATAAGAGTGGGAAGCAAAAAAAAAAGTGAAATCGTTTGGAGCATTTTCACGGCGACGCCTATGGCTCGGGTACTGTTTTTTTTTTTTTTTTTTGGGGCGGGGGGAGGGCAGGGGA
>JAPYZI010001372.1:0-33046 GCA_030523105.1 Ophioninae sp. A BG-2022a
TTAACCGTTGAAAGAGGACCTTGCTTGGGTTTTTTGGGTTTCCAAAGATCGGTGTGTTTCACAACTCAAAATTATTATCAATTTTGTATGATTCTGGAAACACGATTGATTGGATAAAAAAAAAACATTGTTTTTACCGTTGAAAGAGGACGTTGTGATCGAGAATCCGTTTTCTTAGTTCGAGAAGAGAATTTACGTCGCGCCAAGCTTGACCCAAGCTCTCAGCCATGGCGGCGTAAACCTCGGCCCTCGGGCGTTGCGTCGATATTAGCTGGTCCGCCTGTTTGAGCAACTCCTCGACCGGACTCTGCTTGTTCCGAAGACGCTCGAGTACCTCGTCGTGGGCGCTCGACAATCTCGTTGCTTCCTCGACGCTGGCGCCCAGGCTCGTCAATTCCGGTCGCACCTCGAGGACCTTCAGCCTCAGCCATTCTCCGCTCTGTAACGAACACCCATCATTCAGACAAGTAACCCAAACAAACAAACCCAGGCGAAAAGAAATTATTTCGAACGATGTCCAACGAAGCCAATCGAAATAAAAAAGGTTTCTCAAAAATTAGTTTGGGTTTAAAAAATTGGGTTTTCCAAAAATTAGGGTTTTTTGAAAATGAGGGTTTTTCAAATATTAGTTTGACGTTTGGGTTTGTTTTGTTACTTGGATATTTTTTTTGGGTTAGGTTTAATTGATTTTGAATGTTTGAACTTATTTTGGGATTGTTTGGATTTTTAATGTTGGTTTTAATTTATTTCGATTTTTTGTGATTAGGTTGAGTTTGTTTTGGGTTTTTCGAGGTTAGGCTTACTTGATTTTAGATTTTTGAAATTACATTTCGATTGTTTGCGTTTTTTTTTTTAGGTTAATTTGGGGTTTCTTTTGCGTTCGTTTTGGTTACATTGAGTTAGCTTGGATTAGGTTTAGTTTATTTTGATTTTTCGGAATTAGTTTGAGTTTGTTTTGGATTTTTGAGGTTAGGTTGACTTTATTTTGGTTTTTTGAGATGAGGTTGAGTTTGCTCGGGTTAGTTTGGGTTTGTTTGGGTTTGTTAAGGTTACTTTGAGTTTCCTTGACTTTTTTAAGGTTAGTACGAGTTTGTTTGGAATTGATTGGGTTAGTTTCGGTTTTTAAGGGTTATTTCGAGTTTGATTGCGATTTTTCAGCTTTCTTTGGGTTTTTCAATATTTTTTCTTTCTGTTTGGGCCAGACGAGGTATGTTTGGGTTTGTTTGGGTCAGTACAGATTTGTGAAGGTTACAATCGAGTTTCTTCGATTCAGTACGGATTTTTAAATATTTTTTCATTTTTCGAAAATTTCGCACAAATGTATTTCCGTCGACGTTTTATCTTCGCTCCTCTCGGGTGACTCGATCCCCCTCGAGGTTTTTTTTTTTTCTCGTTTGAAAATATATTTAGACGACTGCACTATGCGCGAAACGAGCGATCCTCGCCTCGGGCAATAATTCACTTTTTTTAAAAAATATATTCAAAGCTCAAACATTTTTATTCGAAGAAAGATTTTTCGAGGGAAAATTGGCGAAAGGAGGCGTCGCTGAAAAAGCCGCTCACGGTTGGTACCAACCGGGATAAGAGAAAATACAAAAGCCGAGGAAAGCTACGCCCGAAGCGTCCCGCGGGGTGCGTTGAACTCGGGCACACGCGAGCGGAAGATATGTTTCCATTTTCAAGATTGGCGAGACGCCAAGCGATTTCTCTCCTCTTCCCGAAACGTCGAGTCCATTGGATTTTTGCCGTAACGAAGACCAACCCCCCTCCCCTACCCCCTCAACCGACGCCCTTACGATATGATTATTTGACCATTTTAGCGCTGAGGTAAGAACCTCCGCATTTCCTCGTGCTTCTGACCGAGTCTTTCACCGAGCTGGATCTCCCAGACTCACGTCCCTCCGGTTTTTTCTTGATTTTTTAGTTCTTTGTTAATTTTTATTTTTTTTTTATTTAATTTTTCCGTCTATTTTTTACATTTTTTATTAATTTTTCAGATAAAATTTTGTAATTTAATTTTCTGTTTATTTTTTACATTTTTTATTAATTTTTTAGATGAAATTTTTTAATTTAACTTTCTGTTTATTTTTTACATTTTTCATTAATTTTTTAGATCAAATTTTTTAATTTAATTTTCTGTTTGTTTTTTTACATTTTTTATTAATTTTTCAGATTAAATTTTTTTAAATTTATATTTTCTGTTTATTTGTTTCGATTTTTTGTTAATTCTTTTATTTTTTTGTGAATTTACTTTTAAAGTAATTTTTCAGATTAGTTTAATTTATGAATTGTTCTATTTTTACACTTCGGTTTATTTTTTATATTTTTGGTGAATTTTTTAGTTTTTTTAATTCTTGATTTGTTAGTCATTTGTTGATTTTTTAGATTTTTTGTTCGTTAATTTTTCAGCCTTATTTGTAAATTCATTCGGAAGGTTATTTCTAAGTTTAATTTAAGTTATGAACTTTTCTATTTTTAGTCACGTCTCGTATTAAAAATATATATCCTTTTAAACATTCTGTCGTTGTTTTGTTATTATAGTTAAAGTTGCGTTTTTTTTTATTCTCTTATATTCAGCTATTATTTTGTTATATTTTATCTTTATTTTTCGAACATTTATGTTCGCGTTAATTTTTTATTCATTTTCAAACCAAATTTTCGTGCGCTTCGATGTTTATTTAATTTCTAAAACGTCCAGTTACCACATTTTCAATCATCTTAAAAATGCTTTATTTGCAAAAGGTCGGAAAACCTTAATTTCTAGAAATTTTATTTTTGAGGTTTTGACAATTTGACAATAATAAATTGGAAACTCGAAAAAAAACTATTGATACACTGTAATTACTCCATTAATTAATGTCTAATGAAAATAATAAAAATGTATTGTTCATGTAAAATTAAAAAGACGAAATTAATTACCTTAATAAAAAAAAAAAACAAAATAAAAAAATAATTTTTAAAACCTCCCACTCTTGCTCGCTGAAAAAAACTCAGAACGCGTTTATTTTTACAAATGAATTCCTCGTTCGTTCGGTCTCGTGATGGCTTCGAAAAAAAAAAAAAAAAAATTGAAATCGAATAATCGTCATCCTAAGCTACGCGTGTTGTCGATCGTGACCGGCAATTCTAAACGGTGGCCGTGTACACTCGCGGGCCAGCAAATTCGAAACTATCCACACTCCTATTTTTTTTTATTGGAAAAGAAGGGCGATCTTTCGCGACTAAGGTGACACAAAAGAGCTCATACATATTTAATGGGTGGAAAACGGAAGCTCGCGATATTGGTGCAACGTGACGGTTATAACGATGATGACACAAAAAATAACAAATAAATTAAAAGTTGGTAAAATAAAACGAAAAAAAAAATAATAATAATAATTTTCATAAATTCGAATTAATAAAATTAATCAATTTTATTCTTTAATAAAAATACAAAACGAATAATTAAACCAATTTTAAATGAATGGAAATTTGTAAAATAATTTGTAAATTAATAAATACAAAATGAGGTATTTTACAATAGATACAATTTTGTTAAAATAATTTTAAAACAAATAATGAAATTTCGATTTGACGGATAAATGGAAGAAATCAGAATTTTAAAAATTAATCAAGTTGACTGAAATGTAGGAAGATTGAAAAAATAAATAAACAAAAATAAAAAATTAGAAAAAATGAGAGGAGTATTAAAAAAAATTTTTTTTTTTAAATAATTTGTATACAAATAAATACATGTCGATTTCACAAATACATCAAACAAATACAAATTTTGAAAATTCATAAAATTAAAATAAATGAACAAAGATAAAAAATTAGAAAAATAAATAAACAAAAATAAAAAATTAGAAAAATGAATAAACAAAAATAAAAAATTAGAAAAATGAATAAACAAAAATAAAAAATTAGAAAAATGAATAAACAAAAATAAAAAATTAGAAAAATAAATAAACAAAAATGAAAAATACGAAAAAATGAGAGACTCGTATTGCCGGCCTTGCGAAGACTCGTCGGGGCGTGTCACTCGTCGATTTTCTATCTATGTACATCGTAGGTGCCTGCAGTGCGGTGTACATAGTCTCGCGCATAGCCAACGGGAGATTCTCTTACCCTGGACCTACAGTGAAAGTGACGAGACTCGAGGCAACGTAACACACGATGCAAGCCCGGTCCAGCTCGGGAGTACTCCTCGTCAGAATGTACGGGCTGGGCGTATGCACTATCACCGACGACCTCGGTCGTCCAAAATAATCTCCCAATTCCCAATTTACAAATTTTCCTTTTCGATTTTTCTCATTATCAAATAATTAAAAAACAAGGCTACTTAATAAAAAAAAAAATGATAAAAATATTTTTTATTGCAAAATACAGAATAAAAATTTAAAACCGTAATTTTTTACATTCTTTTTAAATGGTCTAAAATAATTTTTAACCCCTTAAAAAAATCGAAAAATCAAGGGACAAAATATTTTTCGACGTGAAATCCCTCTCGCTAATTTTCTTCGTCCACGATAAATGCCTTTGCTTGCTCTTATGTTGTATTGCACATCGACTGATCGCGGACCGAGTCTTTCCTCCGGCGAATCATCGTAGCCCTCCGTGCTAATTATCGACTGTGTCCTCAGTGTCTGGCTCGTGTCGGTGGGAACACAGATGAGTATGTAAATTCTTATTCTTCTATTCCAACTGAATTCACTCAGAAAAAATATTATCGACTTATAAATTATTATTGTCCTTGAAGAAATTTGTTTACCATTTTTGCACAAATTGTTGTTTAAATTAAAATGAAGAAAAAAAAAAGTTATGGAATTTCTTCGGTATTTTACGAAAATTAATACTTTTTTATTTATCAATTGGAAAATATTGAGGGACGTTAAACATTTTTTTTTATTTAGAAAATCTTTCCCATTTTATTTTTAAAATCGGAAAGATTTTTTACGTCGTGAAAAAATTTTTGAAATATTTATTTCCTCGAAATGGCGCTTGATTGAAATTGAAAAAATAAATATTTTTTAAGTAAATTCAAAAGTTTTAGACTGTCGGTAAAATATTAAATTTTATCGCGATTCCAATTAAACGTTCGATTTATTATTTGTTTTTTAAGATTCTTTTTTTAGATTCGATTTTTTTCTGTTCTCGAGAGCTTTTTTGGTTCAGTTTTTCTTGTTTACTGAGAAATTTGTTTTTAGTTCAGTTTTCTTGGTTCTCAAGAATTTGATTTTTGTTCCTGAAAGTTCTTTTGGTTTTTCGGAGTATTTTTTTATTCCCGAGACTTTTTTTGGTTCCCGAGAGTATTTTTTGATTCCTAAGAATTTTTATTGGTCCCTGATAGTTCTTTCGGTTTCTAAGACCTTTTTTCAGTTCCTGAAAGTTTCTTTTGGTTCCTAAGACGTTTTTTTGGGTTCCTGAAAGTTTCTTTTAGATTCTAAGACTTCTTTTTGATTCCTGAGAGTATATTTTTGATTGCCAAAATATTTTTTGATTCCAAAGATACTTTTTGTAGTTTTTGTGATTTTTAAAATTTGCTTAAAATTTGTTTTATCGCGATGGCTGGGTGTGAGCGATTCCTGACGGAGATTGGGTACTCGCGTGCCACCATGGATTCTCGTTTTTGCCTTTTGCGCTATTTTCTCGTATACTGAATACGGTATAGAATAGTAGTCGGCTCGAAGGGAGTACTCGATACAACATGTTGGAATAGGCGATACAACGGGCTCCTCGTGTTCAAGTACGTATATCGCTCTCTCTCTCTCTCTCTCTCTGTCTCTCTCTCTCTCTCTTTCGCACGCGTGTTTAACCGAGCAGCCTCGAGTACGTGATCCGAAGAGTTACCGTACACCTTGCTTCGATACACGGTCTCGCGTTCACCATATTCGGGCCCCGCAACACCGCGAAATTGGGCCAGTCGCGCACTTACCGAGTCCCTCGATATCGAGCCGCGACCGCGAAGCCTCGTTAAAACACGCGTTTGCTTTCGATCTGTCCATCCTGCGGTCACCATTTAAAACAACGACCAATCCAAACTTGAAAAATTCCTCGTCGCCAAAATTTTTGAAAATCCTCCATCATTGACAAGGAACTCAAATAAATCGGTTGTAGGATTTTTAATTTTTGAAATTTTATTTTATTCTCTTTTTGCAACCTTAAAATTCTTGGCTAAAATATTTTTGAATTTTTCAGACTTTTACGAAAACTTCTTGACTTTCGAGAAAACATTCGATTTTGAACCTGGTGAGATTAAAATTAGAAAAACATCTTCTTTCTTTTATGTTCTTACGGACAAGGAAAAATTTATTTCCTTAAATTTCATTTTTTTTTATTTTTCAAAAATCTTTCCGATTTTTCTAAAGTTCGGAATTTGAGCCGCGTAAACGAAAGTTATTAAAATAATCGTCTATGGACTCTTGGTAATTATTTACATTTTGAGGAAACAGAAGCGAGATTTCTTTTTCCATGTTTTTTTTTCATTTTTAAAAAACGAGGTCTCAAGATTCTAAGCTTCGGCTTTGAAAAAGGAAATTTTTGAAAAATCTCTGTTCTGCTCAGAAACGAAATTCTATTTTGTGAATTTTCTTTCCTTAATTTTCTTTTTTTTTTAATTTCCAAAAAATCATTTCCAATTTTCAAGTCTTCAAACATTAAAATCTAACAAAGAAAAATTTAAAAAATATCCCAATCCCTCAAAAAGTTAATCCTTTCCAACTCCATTTTTGTACTCCACTTTTAACAGAGATGGAATTATTTTTATAAATTTATTTCGAATTTGATAAACGAAGAAATATAGAAAAAAAAATCATTATGTCTATCACCGTGAAAGGTACGAAAACGAAACTCAAACATGTAATATCACTCAATAAGGAATTGCAAAAAATCAAGAAGGCCTGATGAATCATCTCATCTTTATTCGATGATGAGAAGCTCCTGGAAGCTTCTGGAAAGGATCTCGATAGAAACAGATGATCGATATGACTTTGTTTGGGTTTGTTTGGGTTGGCTTCTTTGGTTTGTGCTCCTGAAAACTTCTGGAAAGGATCTCAATAGAAACAGATGATTGATACGAGTTTGTTTGGGTTTATTTACGTTTGGGTTTTTTTTTTTTTCGTTGTATGGGTTTGTTTCGGTTGATTTCGGTTTATTTACGTTTGTTTGGGTTTGTTTGGGTTTATTTGGGTTTATTTACGTTTGTTTGGGTTTATTTACGTTTTTTTGGGTTTATTTACATTTGTTTGGGTTTATTTACTTTTGTTTGGGTTTATTTACGTTTGTTTGGGTTTATTTAGGTTTATTTACGTTTGCTTGGGTTTATTTATGTTTGTTTGGGTTTATTTGTGTTTATTTACGTTTGTTTGGGTTGTATGAGTTTGTTTGGGTTTATTTGGGCTTATTTACGTTTGTGCGGGTTTGTTTGGGTTTCTGGAAACTTCCGGAAAGGATCTCGATAAAAGCAGATCATCGCTATGAGTTCGTTTGGGTTTGTTTGGGTTTGAAAGTTTAAAAAAAAATTTTTCGGCCCCGGAAGTTGACTCGATCCGAGACGATGCTGAAGGAGGTTCCATCTCGAAAGTCCGGATGGCCAGTAACGACGTAGCAATTTCGAAGTCATGCATCCGCAACTGGATGTTGGTTGTGATGTGTTATTTCGGGGCACAAGTCGTTTCTCGAGTCCATAAGCTATTTTCGAGAGTCCTCTCTCCACCTCCCCCCCCCCCCCCACCGCCCTTCTTCGCCTCTTCCTCCTTCTTTCTCTTAAAGATCCAGACAAGACGTATTCCTAACGTGAAGAATCTCGTCGTTGGAGAACTCCAACACGTTGAAGACGAAACTTTTCTCTCTCTCTCTCTCTCTCTTTTCTTCAACCAATCCCCAAAACTCCTCGAAGGATAAATTTAACTCGCAAGCTCCCAAAGCTCTCTCTCTCTCTCTCTCTCTCTCTTTGCCTTGTTCAAGTTCCTCGTCGTTTTCTGACTCTCAAAACGCACGTATATTTGAAGATGGTTGAAGAGAAAGATTCCCCGGATCCCTAGGAGCCTCACCAGACGTTTTCGACGCCATGACAGTTTTTGGAGAAAAGAAGAAGCGAGCTTTGTGTCTCCTCCTCACTTCCCCCTTCCACCTCCCAAAATCCTTTTCCCGGATCGACAAAATTTCTGGCGAGCTTCCAAAAAAGCTTGGGGCAAAATTGGAAGCTCCGAGGATCGTCAAAACGAAGTGTGAATAGATGTCCACTGGCTTCGACGATTTTAGGATACGTCGATCGTACGATTTTTTCGTAACTCGTGAATTATTGGGATTAATTATTATTTTTCAGATTTGAAATTAATTGTTATTTTTAGGGAATAATATTATTATTTTTATCTTAATTATTATTCGAATTATTATTTATGATTACTTATCTTTTTTGGAATTTTGTATTTATTATTATTGCTAAAGAATTATATTCTAATTATTATCTCAATTATTATTCCAATTATTTACGATTAATTATCATTTTTTGAATTTTGTATTAATGATTGTTTTTAAAGAATAATATTATAATTATTATCTCAATTATTATTCCAGTTATTTAAGATTTATTATTATTTTTAAGATTTGGAATTAATTTTTTTTCTTTGAAAAATAAATTAAAATTATTATTCCAATTATTTAACATTAATGATTATTTTTGGTATTTGTAATTAATTATTATTTTGAAAGAATAATATTAAAATTATTTTCTCAATTATTTATTATTAATTATTATTTTTGCAATTAAACAGAGGGAGATGTAAATCGTCCCAAAATCCTTTTCCCGGATCGCCAAAATTTCTGGCGAGCTTCCAAAAAAGCTTGAGGGAAAATTGGAAGCTCCGAGGATCGTCAAAGCGAAGAGAGAGCCCAATAGATGTCACCTAGCTTCGATGATTTAGGGACACGTCGATCGTCCGGTTTTCTCGAAACTCGTGAATTATTATTTTTGGGATTAAACGGAGGGGGAAGGAAGTCGTTGGTCAAGATGCGCGTAGAGATGGAAGGCGAGTGAAAAAAAAAGTGCGTGGGACGCATGCGTGCTCGAGGGATATTTGAATTTATCATCGATTTAAATATCTCTTGTTTCTGGCGGTGCAAGATATATTCGTCTCTCGCATGCTCACGATTCCAATGTTTTTTTTTTTTTTTGTATTTCGCGTTTGGACTCGTTCAGCTCGAAAATGAAATTTAATATCGGTACTTTTAAAAAAATCCAATCTTCTCCCTGCCACTTCTCCCCTCTCCACTTCGCGGATGAACAATTCCATTGCAATAGAAAAAAAAGTAATTAAAAAATCCTCATGAAAAAATACTGATTTAAAAATCATCATTGAAAAAACCCAATTAATAAATCTCAAATGTAGAAACCTAATTAAAAGATACTAATTGAAAAATCGTAAATGAAAAATTCTATTTCATAAATCCTAAACGAAAAATCCTGATTGAAAAATCCTAAGTGAAGAAACCTTATTGAGAAATTCTAATTGTAAAAATCCAATTGAAAAATCATAGTTGTAGAAACCTGATAAAAAAAATCAAAACTAAAAAGTCCTAAATAAATAAACCTAATCGAGAGATCCGAATTAAAAAACCATACTTGAAAAATCCAACTTACAAAATCCTATTTAAAAAAAAACCCGAAACCAAAAAATCCAATCTCCAAAATCCTAATTACAAAAACCCCAAACCAAAAAGTCCAATCTCCAAAATCCTAATAAAAAAAAACCGCAAACCAAAAAATCCAATCTCCAAAATCCTAATAAAAAAAACCAAACAAAAAAAAACCATTTCGAGCCCCGAACATTATAAAGACAAAAAAAGGAAAACCCTTTAAAAAAAAATGAATTTCAAGAGACGTGCACGCAAATTCGAGAGAAAGCAAATTCTCCAACCAAAAAATCAAACCCAAACCAAAACACTCCATCTTCTCCTAAAAAATAAATTAAAATCGTTTCACAGTCGTCCTATCTCCTCCATCCCAACATTTCGAAACCCAAACAGGAATGGACCGAGTAAAAGAAAAAGGTCGAAAAAAAAAACTTGACTTTCGAGTGATGGTAATAAGGTGGTCCCGGGCTATCGATCTCGAAGTAAGTCGAAGGGCCTTCGTTCCCACTCGCGTTCGTCCTCGAGGTAAGAAAGGAGGGCCGGTGCACGAACACCAAGAAACGGTGAACGAGAAGGATCGAGGGGAAGAGTTGAGGGCGGTAGCATCGAACGAGGAGGGGGGAGGAGGGCGAGTCGACTCGATATATACCTATAAACGCGAGCCCTAGCAAACCGGTATACGATCGTACGAGACGAGCATTTCATTCTTCCTTTTTACTTCGTTTCATTACTGCCATATAACGCGGTTTACCTACGACGTCCTGTGGGACTCTCTTTCTCTCTCTCTCTCTCTCTCTCTCTCTCTTTCTCTCTCTACTTTATTTTGCGTTTTTTATTCATATTGCATTTTTTGGTTTATATTACATTTTTTTATATTTATATTGTGTTTTTTGGTTTATATTACATTTTTTTATATTTATATCGTGTTTTTTGGTTTATATTACATTTTTTAATAATTATGTTGTATTTTTTGGTTTATATTACATTTTTTAATAATTATATTGTTTTTTTTTGTTTATATTACAGTTTTTATATTTATATTGTGTTTGTTTTATTTATTTTTCTTTTTCTATATTCTTTTTTACATTATTTTAGCTATTATTTTGTAACATTTTTATTATTTTATTTTATTTGTATTTCCTGTATTACCCGTTTTTTTAACTGGGGCATAATGAAATTTATCATCATCATCATCATCGTCATCTCTCTCTCTCTCTCAATATATTATGTATTTTTTAAATTTTTTCTTTCGTTACTTTTATTTTATTCCCCTTTATTTTTATTTTTAAATCAATGATTTCCGTTTTTTCTATTATTAGTATTTGGATTTGTTTATAGAAAAACCAATGCTTATAAATATTGATTTTGTTTATATTAAGTTTACTGGTTTTCCTTTTCTTTCTTCCTATTATTTTTATCATTATTATTATTATTATTTATATTATTGTTTTTATATTTTGCCTTATATCATGCTAAAACATAATAAAAATATCTATCTATCTATCTATAATTCTCTTTTTCTTTCTCTCTTTTTCTTCGATTCTCTTCTTGGCTCCCCGATTATATACACCTACGATCGTGCAAAATACGAAACGTCTTTTCTTGCACCGCGAGACATCAGGATCGCGACGAGCGAAAGCGTCGCGACGGCGAGGAAAAGGGGAGGGGAATATTTCAGATGGAAGGAGGGGGAGGGGGGAGGGGAAAAAACAGGAAAGAAGAAGCAACCACGGCGAAGCGATCGGCTGGATACGCGAGATGCTGCGCAACCCGTGCTCACCGCGAATCCTCGTTTTACCACTACCCTCGAAAAGTTTGGAAAATCCCTTTTTTCTTTTTTCGAAAAGAAGAGAAAAAACTAGTTCGATGTTTCGAAAAAGTTCGTTGAATTGAAAAAGAAAAAAGTCATTGAGGAACGATGGGTTTGGAGAAAGCTTTCGGTTTATTTGGGGACTTTTGATGAAACCCAAAAAAACCGAGTTTTATGGAAAACGATAATTGGAGAAATTAAAATAGAAAATACTTTCGAAGATTTGGAAAATTATTTTTAACGACTTGGTATTTTGTTTGGATTATTTTAGGTTTGATTTTTGTTTTTTGTTTTTTTTTAATTGAGTTTCAAAAATCCCTCACGATCAAACATCTTACAAATCCAAAAAAAAATTCATTTTTTAAAATATTATTACGTTTTATATTTTTTTAAATATTTAGTTTTAATGTCCTTTTTATTTTTTGAAAATATTTGACATTTTTTTATATTTTATTTTCTTATAATTTTATAATTTATTTTTAACAATAAATCTTTAATAATTAATATTCTTAATATAAACTTAACAATCCACCTAAAAATAATTTTTCAATCGATGTTCCATCATTGATAAATATTTAAATAATTTCCCTTTGAAATAAACGATTTTATATCGGTTTGGCTATAGGACGCGTCACGTTAAAGTCTAATCCCTCAAAAATATTGAATAATATAGTCGAGATTGCTTGCACACAAAGTTCAGTAACTTTCACCGCGTCTTGGTCCAATCTCTTCGGGGAGAGTTCTATTATAATCCCACGTACGTATGCGAAGCATAAGTTCGTATGTTTATCCAACGCTCGTCGATCAACGATGATAGGCATCTAACGGGGTCCCTCCCGCCTATGCGCTTCAACCGTCCGCTCAAACTGCCCTCCCTGACACTCTCGGTCTTTCAGGGATGTTGGCAACGTTCGTGCTGATAAAAGCTTTTACAAACGAGTCTAGACGATTCGCCAGTAAATCTAAAGATTTTTTTAAACAAATTAGGCCCCATGGTCTATGGGCACAAATTAAGTAATTATTGAGTTATTATGAATTAGCAATTTTATACTTTCAGAATTATCATGAAAAACAAATTCGAAATATTTCGAATTCAGTGCCATAAAGAAGGAAAAATATTTAAATTAATATTTTTAAAACTTTAACAAAAGTGACACAATTAATTAAATATGGTAATATTTAATTATTTGTTTGGGTTATTATTATTCGTATTATTTGTATTTTTATAATCAAATTAAATTTTTTATTTTACTTTAGTGAAATTTTTTAGATATGTATTTAAATAATTTGACATTTTTATACATTTTAATAATAAAATAAATGAAACAAATCATTAAAAATAATAATTCTTTTTTTAATTTCTACCTTTTTAGAAATTGTTTATATATTTCTTTTATTTTAATTATTTTTAAAAGCCCGAATAGGAAGTCACCCTGTGTAAGGAGAGCACGAGAGAGAGAGAGAGAGACGAGAGCAGAAAAATATCGAACGCAAGTCTGGTGGCCGTCCGCCAATGGTAATCACTTGACGCAATCGGTATTTATACAAACGTAATATGCATTTATTTTTCTCACAGTGTCCTCGGAAAAGTTCTCATCGCTAAAACTATTTAACTCAGCAAACGCTATCTCGGTAAATTTATGTGAGTACTACTTTGAGTTTTTTTTAGAAATTGATAAATGATAATAAATGATTAATAAATGATGAAAAATCCTTAATAAAACATTCTTGATTCTTTGCAATCTAACCTCATAAATTATTGTTTTTTTTTGGATCACAAGTCGACGTTGTTTAATAATTTAAAAAAAATATATTTTATATTCGATAATAATTTTCATATTTGTTTTAATAATTTATTTTTCATTTGTTTGTTTTTTGTATTTGCTTTAAATTCTGTCTAGGACTTCATGAAGGATTCCTTATGAAGGAATTGTCCAACCTTTTTTTAAATTATTTTTCTTCACTCAAATTCTGCCCAGGTTTTTTTGGTAACGTTTTTTTTTTTCAACTCGGTTTTTTCTATCATTAGATGATTTCGTGCCCAGAACTTTTTCATAATTTATCATTCGTTACATTTTTTTTATTTCGTTTGGTTAAAAAAAAATGATGTACAGTTGAGTTTAGAAATTAATAAAATCTTGAATTAATTATATCTTGAAATTTATAAAATTTTGAATTAATTCAATCTTGAAATTAATGGAATCTTGAATTAATTAAATCTTGAAAGTAATGGAATCTTGAATTAATGAAATCTTGAAATTAATTAAATCTTGAAATTCATTAAATCTTAAAATTAATACAATTTTGAATTAATGAAATCTTGAAAATAATTAAATCCTGAATGAATTTATCAAAAATTAATGAAATCTTGAATTCTGTCCTGAAGGCCCAAAAAATAGAAAAAATCAAAAATAGAAAAATATAAATCGAAAAAATCGAAAAAAAGAAAAAGAAAAATCGTCGGAAATGTCTTACTTGAAGAAGAGCTATGACGAGTCTGGTGTCCCCGCTCTGTAGGGCGATCGTACTGATCGTGGTGGTCGGTACCTGTTGCCGAGGCGTTTCCTCGTCGCGCGGGACTTCCACGAGATTACCGGAGCAATAAGAGTCTCGTTGGCCGATCGTTCGATCGTTCGGATCGGAACAACCGTCCTCTGGGTTTTCCTCGGTCCCCATCGACTCGTAACCGTTCACCATTTTTCGTTCGATTTCTCACTCGTTACTCTAATTTCGATAATATCGGCTAATTCCTATCTGCGAATTACCCCGGTTCCCAATCAGCACCAGGTTCAAGTGGCTCGTCGTCCAAATCGAGATTAGAACACGTGGATCGTCAAAATTTCATGAATCCAAAATTTTCGATTCCTTCGAAAACATTATTCATTTTTCCCACCAAAATGGAAAGCCAAAAATGTCTATTTTGAATTTGAATTCGGAAATTTATTGCATTTTTCAATTCTCGAATTTGCGAATTTTCGTATTTTTAAATTTTTCAATTTATGAGTTTTCAAATTTTTGCATTACTGAATTTATGAGCTTTCAAATTTTTGCATTACTGAATTTATGAGCTTTCAAATTTTTGCATTAGTCAATTTATGAGCTTTCAAATTTTTGTATTACTCAATTAATAATTTTTCAAATTTTTGCATTACTGAATTTATGAGCTTTCAAATTTTTGCATTATTGAATTTATGAGTTTTCAAATTTTTGCATTACTGAATTCATGACTTTTCAAATTTCTGCATTACTGAATTCATGAGTTTTCAAATTTTTGCATTACTGAATTCATGAGTTTTCAAATTTTTGCATTACTGAATTAATGAGCTTTCAAATTTTTGTATTACTCAATAAATAATTTTTCAAATTTTTGCATTCCTGAATTTATGACTTTCCGAATTTTTGGATTACTGAGTTTTTAGATTTTGGCATTTTTTATTTTTTTATTCAACTTCGAACGAATACAAATGAAAAAATAATAATTTCATTTAAAAAATGCAATACTTATTACTATTCCTTATAAAAATAATTTTTTACGAAAAAGAAATTTACCGGTTGATAAATAACAAATAAATTGTTTACAACTTGTCGTACGTATTCGTACGAAAATTAAATAATTTTCGGTAAAAATTAATCATTAAAATAAAAATTAATGAATTTTAATGATTAAATAATAAAATAATTGTAATTTTTTATATGAACTCAATTTGAACCTTCGTTCTTTTATTGTTTATTATTTTTATATTAACACAGAAAATGGCAGAAGTAAATAAAAAAATAAAAAATAAAGAAAATAAAGCAAAAAGATAAAAAGACACGGAGGGAATTTTCAATCGTAGGAATTTGAATGGACATTGTTTTCAATGACTTCCGAAAGTTGCACGCGCATTAACGTCCCGCGCTGTATAAAATAAAAACGCGTTGGGTGGAACCAATCCAGCTTCCTCTCCCACTTTTCTCATTCGTTGGAAATGTGTGTTTGGGTTTGCGTGTGTCCACGTACGAGCACACTCTTTGGTACAGCATTCGTATGATGTCATCGACGCACACGCACGATTGCGCGGACCTCGAGGAGAGAGAGAGACAGAGAGAAAAAAAATACAAAAAAAAGACTGAGAGAGAGAGAGAATGTACTTTAAAAAGATCGGCGTGGCCCACCGCAGGTTTAAAACCGGACCGACTGGTGGAGGCGTTTCTTCTTCGAGCAAGAAAAACGCGAGGAATAATAATGAATTAAAAAAGAATTTTTTTTTAAAGCAATAATAAAAAAAATATTTTAAAAAAATTGTAACAATAATTAAAAAGATGTAAAAATACAACTTTTAATAATTTAAAAAATAAAAAGTGTAGGAATAAAAATTCCAATAATTTTATACAAATCAAAATCGAAAAAACAAACATTTCGATAATACAAAAAATTAAAAATTGTACAAATAAAAAACGTAATAATATAAAAAAATACAAATTTTTTTATATTATTGAAAATTCTAATAATAGGAAATAATGAAAATCGAAAAAACAAATATTTCAATAATATAACGAAAAAAATTCTAAAAATAAAAATTGCAATAATACAAAAAAGAATCAATTTAAAAACCAAAAATTTCAACAACAAAAAATGAAAATTGTAGAAATACGAATTCTAATAATAAAAAAAAATCATATAAATAAAAATTTCAATAATATTGTAAAAAAATAAAAAACTCCGAAAAGAAACAAAATAAAATAAAAAAATACTCCAAAAAGTACCCCACCCCCTACCCAGTTGACAAGCACCAGCGAAAAAATTCGAAATATCGCTGAAGGACCAAAAAAAAAAACAAAAAAGGGAATAACCGGATGATAATTTCCTAATGAGTGGGGGGAAGAGTATGAGGATTAGGGAGAGGGGGGATTACGAGCATCGGGCACAATTTTTTGACGAACTGTAGCAGGACTCTCATCGTCCAATTATCGGGCCTCCCTGACTTCGTTTCGGCGAGAATCTTAAAACTCTAGGGTTTGAGGTACTCAACGCGCGCGGGCGTTTATCTTCGAGGAGGCTGAGATTCGCCGGCAATGACCCCGTCTGGAAGACCCGATAAGACCTGGTAGCAATTTCTTCCGATTACACTTATTGTTTCGAGGCCAAGAATTTATGGAACTTTCGGATAACTCGTGGAGCCTGGAGAGTTTCAATGATAAGGGTCGAAAATTTTGATTTTTGTTACAAGACGATTTACAAAATTAAAAAATAAAAGATTTTCCAGACCATTCGAATTTTTCATTATATTTTTTATGTAAATTTGAAAAAAAAATAGAACTTCTATAAAACATGGCAATTTTGTATTTGTAAAACTTTTGCATTGTCATTTTATAATTTATAATTGTACATTGTAGTTGTGTTATTCGCAATTGTAAATTGTCATTTTGTTATTTACAATTATAAATTGTAATTTTGTTATTTGCAATTGTAAATTGTAATTTTTAATTTACAATTTAGTAAATTACAAAACGTTATAGGTATTTTTTTTTTTTACTATTGTGTTCAATTATTTAAAAAGAAATCGAATTTTTTATTTTTTATTCAACAAATTGGTCAACGGAACTATAAAATAAAAAAAATCAAACGCAAAAAATTTCATTGTTTTCAACTTGAAAAATGTTTGTACTGCCATATTTAATTTTGTTTACAATGCCTCGACAGTTGAAGAAAAAATCAGACGTTCCTATCGAAACTGGATGGTAATTTGGTAAATGAATTTGAATTCGAATTTCATTTCTAGGAATTTAAATTCGGATTCAAAAAATTCAAATTAAGATTTCACAATTTTCTAAGTATTCGAACTCGAATTCGAAAAATTCAAATTTGACAAATTTCGAAGTATTCGAATTCGAATTCGAAAAATTCAAATTTCACAAATTTCTAAGTATGCGAATTCAAAAAATTCAAATTTCACAAACTTCCAGGAAGTTGAATTCGAATTCGCAGAATAAAAATTCAAATTTCCTAAATTTCTAGAAATTCGAACGCGAATAATTCGAATTAATTCACCGTAAAATAATGCAAGCAAAATTAAGGAAAAAAAATGATGGACTCATTTTCGAAACCCAAACAAACCGAAATAAAAATAACGGATCGATATTCGAAACCGAATTTGTTATTAATTGGAGAGATCGTGAAACAGCGTGGACTGTGATAGAGCCTCTCGATTATTAGCTCTGTGTGATCTCATAATATTTAGCAGCTGCGATGACGACAGTCGAGCCCACTAAAAATAACGTCACCGCTCCCGTCTATTTCCCCACGGATTATTATTTTTCTCTTTACGAATAATTGATCGAGCCACGTTTCCTTTTTTTCTCTCACCGATTAGCCTCAAGTTTAACCTTAAACTCGAGATCTCGATTCGTTGAACGAATTACCGATTGAACCTGGTGCGCTACGCGTAATTGAAAAAATTTGTGCAATCACACTTGCGGGGCACTGTGTCGTCGCGTGACCGTGGGCACATGTCACCGGAGGATCGCCACTTATTCTAATATCGCTCGTTACTCCCCTTTCAATCGCTATCTATTTATTTCAATATTCCAATTTTTTAATAAATAAATAAATATACATGCATATATGCATTTATTTATTTATTCAAAAATTTAGATATATACGTATATATTTATTCATTTGTTTGTGTGTAAAAAAGTATGTATGTATTTATTTATTTATTTATTTATTTATTTATTTATTCATTTATTTATTTATTTATTTATATATTTATTTATATTTTTATGTCCATATTTTGCCACCTTATTATTCATTATTTACAAATATATTTATTCATATATCTGTTTGTTCATTCATAAACATATGTATTCATTTATCAATTTATTGAAATAATAATATAAACATCGATATCTAAATATAAATATTTGTTGAATCGTTGACACATTTGAATAGAGAAATACATATATTTTTTTGATGATGTTTAAATATTTTTTATTGATTTATAAGTATTCGTAAATTTCTTCATAGAACATTTTTTTATTCGAAACTATTCATTCATGTATGAATACTAATACATTTATTTATAAATATTCATTTATTAATTTATATTCCTTCGTTAATTCTTATACATTGATTCATTCGTTAATAAATATTCGTTCGTTCAATAATATTAATTCCTCAACTTAAAAATGTTCGTTTATTTATATCGATGCATTTATGTACACATACTTTTTTTTAATGATTCTGATTATCGTGAAGAATAGTGTATTGGTTTATAAAAAATTACTGATTCGTTTATTAGTGTGTTTATTTATTGAATTAAATAAAATCAAATTAAATTAAATTAAATTAAATTAAATTAAATTAAATTAAATTGAATTGAATTGAATTGAATTAAATTAAATTAAATTAACTTAAATTAAAGATAAAATATCGAATAAAAAAATAATAAACAACATTATTTATAAATTTAATTGATAAATTTAATTAAATTACGATAGCGTATTTGTTTATTTGAAAAATTGTATAAAAATGAGCGAGTTTCGTGATAGCTGTCGAATAATCGTTCGCACGAACCGTGGGCACAAACCGCGGCTCCGAAGCCGGTTCATCCGACACTGGAGACCGTTTCTCGTTTACCTCTCGCTACGACTTTCGATCCTCATCGCTCCGAGGTTCCCTCCCTCACCTCGCGAACCTCAAGGAGGGGGAAATACGACCAGATCGAGCTCAAAAATCATTCCCCACCTTGGACGGTCCTCCTATAACCGAGAACTTTATCGACCCCCCCCCGCCCCCACCCCACCTCTCAAGACGTAACTCATTTTTTTGTTTTGAAAGCTGGAAGCTCCAAGGATTTTTGTCTATTTTTTTGTGGCTCCACTGTTTGGGTTGAGTGCCGAGGAAACGAAGGGAATTAAGGGCCAACCTGACACGAAACGTCACTCAGAGCGGTGTCAATTTTCGGTCACAAGTTTTTCGAAAAAAAAATCTAAACGAGCAACTTTTTTCGTCACGAACGTTTTTTATGTCTTTAAAAAATAAAAATTCATTTAATAATTACTTTTTTTTGTCTCTGAAAAAAATGAAAAATTTACTAAAAAATTACATATCTTTTTGTTTCCTTTTTTTTCATTTTTAACTGATGTCAAAATTAGCCAACTAAAAAACGTAATTTTTAACAAACCATTTTAACTTTTTGTTTGTTAGATCAAAGAAAAAAAATATTTTTGTGAACTTTAAAAATTGCTTGAAAGTTTGTAAAAAAATATTTTTTTATAAATAATAAAAGTTTTTTCAACAAAATTAAAAAATTGTTAAATTTTACCTAAAAAATCAATATATTGCTTTGAGGCGATACAGATTGAAGAAGAAGGTTCGAAGTGTATTATTGGAATCAAGAATTTAAAATTAACTCGAAATTCCATCGATAGTAAAATTTTTAATTAGTTTTTTTTTTTAAAGTCTGTCGGCTTCGAAGTGTTGTACACGAATTTTACGCTCGATCGACGATTCACTACTTACCTTTTTTTACAATTTTTACTAATAATAATAACCTCAAATTCAACGATAAAATCATGAACAAAAATACAATACACTTTTTCGAAATTCAAACGAAAAGAAAATGCTGCAAAAAACGAAGAAAGAAATATTCCATTTGTTGATACTTACGTATTATTTTATTAAACTTCACAAAAAACGTTAAATTCAAGGTTAAATAATATCGACACAATAGCATTAATTACGACATGAGCAGCCAGTACACACGTTCAAAAAAAAAAAAAAAAAAAAACAAACAAAGAAAAATACTCTAATTATTGCATAACATATTTGTTCATTCTTTCAGTTTCGATCTTGTTCGTCCAGTAGACAATAAAAAAATATTTCAATTTCATGATCGTTTACTGAAATACTTTGCAACTTTTTTTCGAAAAATTTGGGATTCGAAAAAATTATAATTTAAAAGATATTTCTCTTTTCTATGTAGATTTTTGAAAAATTAGGTTTTTTTTAAAAACTTTTAGGTCTTTGTTATATTTACAAAAATGTATTAAAAAAAAACAAACACTTTTTAAAAAAAACCCTTAAAAGTGTCAAACAAAACTCTATTTCAAAAAACTCCTTTTAACAGCGTTATAAAAGACTTAAAAAATCGTTTTTAAAGCTTTAAAAAAGTTATTTTAAAAAACCCTTTTAAAAGCTCTAAAAAAAAATTTTTTTAACCCCTTAAAAACAGGATTATAAAAAGATCGAAAAAGGGTATGAAAACTGTTTTCGCATAATTTGGAGACGCGCGACAACGATTGTGAATGACGCAACGAGTCGCTCGTAATTTCACGCAACATGCAAAGAACGTCGATTCAGCGAATCGTTGTTGGGCTTGTTATCATCGGAGGTATCATTATCGACCGAGACCTGTGAGCGACTCACCGTCTTAAGCTTCCTGAGAAGCTCCAGGTCATCCGTTTCGTCGTTATTGCTTAGAAATTCGTTATTTTTCGAAGGCGTCATTTCTATACCGCTGTCGTTGTTGCCTCGAGATTCCAAGCAGTGCGAAATTGTTTTAATCACGTTATTGTTGTTCTCGGTTAAATTCTCAACGGTTTTGGACTCCCGTTCGCTCGTCTCGCGCACGATTTTTGCCAATTTCGCGTGCCCGTTTATTTCCGATTGACAAAATGGTGGCTGGATTTCGGACACCGATATTTCTTCCCTCTTGTACTTCGTGAAGTCCTCTGAAAATAATTGACTTTTTAATTCTTCGTATAATATGTATTAATTATTTTAATTGTTTATTGATTACTTGATTTTTTACGAATTTTTATTGATATTTTTATCATTATTATTATCATTATTATTATTTGAATTTTATTAATTTTTCTCGATCCAACAGAGTGGCATTTATTATTAATATTATTATTAATGATCAAGTCTTTTTATTAATCATCATGAATGATCAATTTGATTAATTTTATTATTTATTAAATATTTTTTTATTATTTTTTATCGAAGTTTATTATTATTGTTTGAATTTTATTGATTTCTCTTCTCCTGAACAAGGATTGTCGATAATTTTCAATTAATTATATATTAATTAAACTTTTTAAGGATTTTAAAAAATATATGAATTATGAAGTATAGTGGACAGGACGAAACAGGATATCGTTCATACCTTTTTGGTCATGATCCCCGTTAGTTTTCGCCCCGAGTCCCTTTACGTCCAGAATTCCCTTGAGGTCTGTGTTTTCGTGAGCTTCGCTCAGTGTATTCGAGGTTAGTTTGTACGAGGCGACGCCGAACCGAGTGTCCTGGGAAACTCGGAGGGTTGTTGTTTCCGTAACTTCCTTCACGATTTTGCCGCATTTCTCCTGGTAAAACAAAACCAACAGACGTCATCGTTACTGTCGGAATTTTCGGTTCTTATTTGATGACATTCATTCATCATTGGATGACATTCATTCACGTTTGATGACATTCATTCACGTTTGATGACATTCAGTCATGTTTGATGACATTCATTCATCATTGAACGACATTCAGTCATGTTTGATGACATTCATTCACGTTTGATGACACTCAGTCATGTTTGATGACATTCATTCATCATTGGATGAAATTTATTCACGTTTGATGACATTCAGTCATGTTTGATGACATTCATTCATCATTGAACGACATTCAGTCATGTTTGATGACATTCATTCACGTTTGATGAAATTCAGTCATGTTTAATGACATTCATTCATCATTAGATGACATTCATTCATCATTGGATGACATTCATTCACGTTTGATGACATTCAGTCGTGTTTGATGACATTCATTCATCATTAGTTGACATCCATTCATCATTGGATGACATTCATTCACGTTTGATGACATTCAGTCGTGTTTGATGACATTCATTCACCATTAGATGACATTCATTCGCACTTGAAGACAGTCATTCTTTATTAGATGACATTCATTCACGTTTGATGACAGTAATTCATCTTATCCATAACATTCATTCACGTTTGATGAAATTCAGTCATGTTTAATGACATTCATTCATCATTAGATGATATTCATTCGCACTTGAAGACATTCATTCTTTATTAGATGACATTCATTCACGTTTGATGACGGTAATTCATCTTTCCACGACATTCATTCCCGCTTTATGACATTCATTCGTCATTGGATGACATTCATTGGCGCTTGATGACATTCATTTACGTTTCATGACGTTCAGTCAGGTTTAATGGCATCCATCCGCTTTTGATGACATTTTTGCACGTTTCGTGACATTCAACCAGGTTTAACGTCACTCATTCACTTTTGACGACGTTCGTACATCATTGAAGACTCGATAAAAATTACCTCGATTCTTTCGATAATTGAGGTAGACTTCGCTCGTTCAACGTCAAGTTCCGGTAAGCCATTTTCTCCAGTCACTTCCGCCATCACTGGTGCACTCGAATCGATCAGTTTATTTTCTTCACGAGAGACAAAAGTGCTGCTCGGATCTTCCGAATCTCGATGGTTCACCCGAGGCGCCTCTTCCGTTGCGTTTTGCCTGCGAATAAATTTCCGAACGTTTTCAAATTGGAATCGGGTCGTGCCTACGTCATCAAACACTCTCCCCACCCCGATACGTTCGCCAGTTAATAACCCGCTCTCCGATAAATAAACTCTGAAAATAAGTATCACCGGCCTGGAAGGGAGGATAGAGAGAGAACGAAAGTTTAAGGGGAACGTTTCGAAATATCGATTCGTTTTTTTCTTCTTTTTCTTTCGCTGTTTCTTTTAGTACTCCCGCTTGTTTATTTCAATTTTCAAACGTGATTTTTAATTATTTCAAGTGCTTTCAAGTGATTTCAAGTATTTACAAGTAATTTCAAGTAATTTCAAGTATTTTCAAGTAATTTCATATCATTTCGAATAATTTCTAGTAACTCTAAGTAATTTAAAGCGATTATAATTAATTTCAAGTAATTTTTAATGATTTCAAGTAATTTCAAGTAGTTTCAGATAATTTCAAGTAATTTCAAGTGATTCCAAACTATTTCAAGTAATTTCAAATAATTTCAAATTATTTCAAGTAATTTCAAATGATTTCAAATCATTTCAAGTAATTTCAAATGATTTCAAATTATTTCAAGTAATTTCAAATGATTTCAAATTATTTCAAGTAATTTCAAATGATTTCAAATCATTTCAAGTAATTTCAAATGATTTCAAATAATTTCAAGTAATTTCAAATGATTTCAAATCATTTCAACTAATTTCAAATGATTTCAAGTAATTTCAATTAATTTCAAGTTACCTACTTTCAAATTAATTAACGAGCTTAAAATCTATTACGAAAAATTTCGGACGTTCGAGTTCACTCTGCCATTTATCGTAATCCAACAACTGCTATATTTTCCACAAAAATAAAAAAAATTCTTTAAAATCCTGATCAAATGTTTGTATTTTGAAAGTGAAAACGAGGTGGGGCTTAATTCAGGATTAACCGACCGTGTATCGGTGAACTCGTTGGTCGTCAATGGTGCGTCATCGATCTCGGAAATATCAGCGAAAGATTCGCTCCTCGAAGGGGCCATTGGAGTAGTCGTACACTCCGTTGCAGTGACGTAATCCTCACCACAGGATTCCTCAATGTCCTTTTCGTTGTTTTCAACAATTTGGCCATTTTTTCTTGGTCTCGTAAATTCGATTTGATTTTCCTGATCGATGCTCGTTGATGAAGCTGATGACGGTTTTATACGCTCGGCGTATTGGATCGATGCGTTTCTTATCCTCGCACCAGCCTCGTACAATCTCTCGTCAAGTTTCTCGGCCAAACGCGTCACCTCGGCCAATCGCTCGGATATCGCGTCCACCGCGGTCATGTTACCGATGTGATCTTCCGGACTCGATTGATCAGCAGTTTCGCCACTGGAAATTCTTCGAGGAAAAAAAAAAAACATTCGGAGCTACAACTGATTGCGATTATTAATAATTGCAAATTTAATTTTGAAGGATTTGGATATTTTGGAAAATCATGGTTACGCAATTGATACGAGGATCGGAGGATTTGTTTGGGTTTGTTGGGGTTTGTTTGGCTTTGTTTGGGTCGGAGGATTTGTTTCACGGATGTAGAGATTTTTTAAATCAATTTTTGTGGCAAACGATAAAATTTTTGGCCCTGATTTTTATCAAAGGAAGTTGAATTTCAAGTAATTTCGAATGGTTTCGAGTAATTTCAAAGAATTCGAGTAACTTCAAGTAATTTCAGGAATTTCAAGTGATTTAAAGTAATTTAAAGTCATTTAAAGTCATTTCCATTAATTTCAAATAATTTCGAGTGATTTCAAGTAATTTCAAGTAATTTAAAGTCATTTCCATTAATATCAAATAATTTCGAGTGATTTCAAGTGATTTCGAGTGATTTCAAGTAATTTCAAGTAATTTCAAGTGATTCCAAACTAATTCAAGTAATTTCAAATAATTTGAAATAATTCCGAGTGATTTCAAGTGATTTCAAATGATTTGAAGAAATTCAATTGTTTTCAAATATTTTCAAGCAATTTCAAGTGATTCCAAGTAATTTCAAGAAATTCAAGTAACCGCAAGTGATTTCAAGCAAATTCAAGTCATTTCATAGAATTTCAAGTAATTTAAAATAATTTCAAGTCATTTCATGTAATTTAAAGTTATTTCAATTAATGTCAAGTAATTTCAATTATAATTTCAAGTAATTTCAATTAGTTTCTAGTAATTTCAATTAATTTCAAGTAATTTCAAATTACTCAACGAGTTTAAAATCCAGTCATTTCAAGGAATACGAAAAAAAAATTAATTACCAGTAATATCACATAATTTCAAGTAATTTCAAATCAGTAGCAGAGTGCAATCGATTTGGCAATAACATTCTCCCCCTCCCTCCCGGTAATGCGTAATTCCGAAGGAAATTTAAATATTTCGTATACGATCGAAAGACAGTTGCAGCATCTCTTCTCTCTTCGCGCTTTCACAGGCACGCGTGCGTGGGCGATTCTAAATTCGTTGAGAAAGAGCCTATGAACGAGAAACGACGAGACAAGCGTTATACTTTAGACTCGTGAAAACAACGCGTCCCAACATTCAAAACTGTAACTCCCGTACGTTCAAACTGATCGACCTGAATAACCGTAAACGAGAACACATGTGTATTTTTTTTTTTCCAATTGAACAGTCTCGGATGTCTTCTTGTGTATCAAGTATGTGTAGGGACAGATAATTACGTAATACACGATCCAAATTTGGAAAAACTCGAATGCCCAGATTTTTCGGATCGTCCAAAAAACTAATAAAAAATTTGACGTCTTCAATTGCCAATGGCAATCCACAATTTCGATTAATTGTTCATTATTTTTTTTATATAATAAATTTATTAATTATCGAAAATTAAATATATTTTCTTTGAAAATTAAATATCTTAATATTTGATGAATAATCGATTAAACTTTTTTGTGGATTTTATTCATCATCGATTCATTTACTGAATTTCTATTACAATTTTATTAAGTATTTTTTTAAATTAATTTATATTTGATAATTACATTTTTACTGAATAAAAATTGTTATGGAAATTCAATTAATAATTGATGATTAATTAATTCATTATTCATTAATTCTTTATATAAATTTATATTAATACAAAAATTCATTATCGAATTTTAATTAATTTTTCTAATAATTTATACAATCGTAAACATTATCAAATTTTCGTAAGAATCGTAATTAATTAAACATGTAATTATTGACTATTATTAAATAATTTTTTCAATGACCAATAAAATTGTAATTAAAATTGAAGAAACACGTTTAAACTATTTGATCAATTAAATAAAAATAAATAAACAAATAAAAACTCTATCACACTCGACGTATCTATAAAAATTATTATTAAAAAAATAAAAAGCAAACAAAATAAAAATTCGCAGAAATTGACAGTTGAATAATTTTTACAAACACCATAAAAAAAACCTTTTTAAAAAAAGGAATTTTCCAAATCACCAGGATATAAAAAAAAAGAATTTTTTAAAAGAATAAATAATAAATGGTACGTGAAATTTTGGAATTATATAAAATTCGATTGTTCTAATGTACCGATCTATACATGTTCAAATATTATCCATTACGAAAAAACAGCACGAAAACTGCCACCACTCGTTTAAGCACAGGAAGAAATAAAATGATTTCGGGTGTGTTTGGGTTTCAGTTTCAGACCTTTTTCCGTCGGGCGAATGATTTACAATTCCCCGGTCGAATAACAATTCTCCCGGTGAAGGTTTGCGAACTCGGTGAGGGAAAAAAAATCGGCACGTAAAAGTACTTCACGAAAAGCGTCCGATGGAGAGACTAATATCGTCGTAGAGAAAAAGGAGGGCAAGGTGATGGCACGTCAGACGGAAATAGATTCGTCTTTCGTGGAGTGGGATTTAGAGGATGAGGAGGAAAAATGCACGTTGCTTCCGTTGTGACTGGAAGATTCAAAACCGTATAATTCCTAGCCAGTCAAAACGACTCTTCATTTTTGCCGCGTTTTTTAATCAAAAATAAAAACTTTGAAAATTCAAAAAAAGTTTGAAAAAAAATTGAAAAAAAAATTTTTTTTTTATGAAAAATCTGAAATTTTTGGAACTTACAACGCGACGAATATTCTGTCGCGGGTAAAGCGCGCGTCGCTTTTTTAACCGGCGGACGAGAATCGTCAAAACGTACTGCGCTTTCTTTCGGATCGAGAGGAGGATTTCGACGACGCTCCCACCTACCATAGCTCATCGGAACACCCACTCCCCATCTGGTGGCTTTTCGACGCGTTCGTCAATTTTATTATTAATTATTTAATTTATTGTTTATTATTTATTTTATTATTTATTATTTATTTTATTTTTTATTATCGATTTTAGTATTGATTATTTC
This sequence comes from Ophioninae sp. A BG-2022a, assembly GCA_030523105.1. Classification (NCBI taxonomy): domain Eukaryota; kingdom Metazoa; phylum Arthropoda; class Insecta; order Hymenoptera; family Ichneumonidae; species Ophioninae sp. A BG-2022a. The sequence goes on from JAPYZI010001372.1 coordinate 27,336, forward strand.
TGTTATTATTTATTATTAATTTTATTATTGATTATTTATTTTATTTTTTATTATCAATTTTATCATTAATTATCGAGCTTATTGCTTCTTATGAATTTTAATGATTAATTCACTTTTTATATTTAATTAATTTCTCTTCTACTGATCGAAGGTAATTGATTTTTTACGATTACTCAATTTCTAATTAACCTTTTTAACGTTTCGTATATAGTTTATTATTTTTATTTGTTATCGATTAATTGAATTATCATGATTTTTGTATATTATTTTTATTATCATTATTATTATTATTAATATGTGAATTTTATGATTTTTTCTCGATCTGATTGAATGTTATCTATTTTATATAAAAAAACATGTTCTAACTGAGTTCTTCCCTTAAGGGTGTAGAACAGAGGACATACGTTTATATAAGAATCCATTGTTATTATTTATATTGCGTTTTAAAAATTTATTTTGCATATTTTGTATTTCCTGTTACATTATTTTAATTATTATTTTGTAAAATATTTATATTTTATTTTCTTTTGTAATAACTTTGTTTATCCCAAATTGTCCGAAAGTTTTTTTTAACTGGGGCATAATAACATTCATCATCATCATCATCATCATCATCATCATCATCATCATCATCATCTCATCATCCTACAAATTCAGAATTACGCGTTGAAAAAAAAAATAGACCTCAAGGGGTTAAAAATATTTGCAGGATGAAATACCTCGTCCTTAGGATGAGAGGTTCCTTCAGCCGGGGCCTTAAGAGTCTACCCAGGCGAATCGTTCTTCCAACATCGGGAAGAAGCTTCTCCCGGTCGTCAAGAACTCCTCGGAGGGTCTCGGCCCTGGATATGAGGGTTCCATCCAAGTCACCAGGAACTGATTTCTCGTTGAGCAAAAACGATTGTTCGATCGTATCGATCAAGTCGTTCAGAGCTGCCGCATGCTGAGTCCAAAAATATTCATTCTTACTTCGATCGATCATCTCAAATCCCGAATTGGATCCCAAATTTCAAACGAAATAAAATGTTGGACCGACCTCGTCGACGCTCCGATGAAAAACTGCGCAAACTCGAAGTCTCGTCAGTTGCTCCTGTCCCAGAGATCGCAGTCTTCTCCAGGCTTGCCGCAATCGAGAAACCAGACTGGTATTGCTCTCGAGTTCGAGTCTGCAGGAAATCCGTAGAACCCGAGCTCCATTCGCCAACTGATAACCGTAATCGAACGTGCCCTGGCCAAGATGAAAGATTTTCTTTTTTTTTCGGTCGAACTAGCATCGGTGTTGGGGGAGATTTGGATTTCATAAAGGTCGTTTGGATTTCATAAAGGTCGTATAGATTTCATAAAGGTCATTCAGATTTCATAAAGATTATTTATATTTCATAATGGTCGTTTAGATTTCATAAAGGTCGTTTGGATTTCATAAAGGTCGTTTGGATGTCATAAAGGTCATTTAGATTTTGTAAAGGTTATTTATATTTCATAATGGTCGTTTGGATTTCATAAAGGTCGTTTAGATTTCATAAAGGTCGTATAGATTTCATAAAGGTTATTTATATTTCATAATGGTCGTTTAGATTTCATAAAGATCGTTAGGATTTCATAAAGGTCGTTTAGATTTCATAAAGGTTATTTATATTTCATAAAGGTCGTTTAGATTTCATAAAGGTCATTTCGATTTCATAAAGGTTATTTATATTTCATAAAGGTCGTTTGGATTTCTTAAAGGTCCTTTCCATTCCATCGAGGTCCTTTGGATTTCATGGAGATCGCTCAGACTTCTTACGGTCCTTTAGATTTTACGGAGATCGTTTGGATTTTACTGAGATCCTTCGGACTCTACGGAGACCCTTTTCATTTAATTAAGGTCTTTTAAATTTTAAGCAGACCCTTTGGTTTCCATAGAGGTCGTTTATATTTGACAAGCATCATTTGAGATCCATGGTGGACATTTGGATTTCATCAAGGTCGTTTGAATTTCATCGAGGTCAATTGGGTCATTCATGACGATGATTCGCAGTTCATGGAAGTCATTCTAATTCCAATATCTTCGAAAATACCACGATCCTTTCGTTTCATATTTGATCGTACCTTTGCAGTTTCCTGGAAGGTTTGATGTTCCTCCTTTTGGGTTTGTATCTCCGCGGCGTCCGATCCAATTTCCGTATGATTCTCCACGACGACTACGTACAAATCGTTAAGCCATTTTACTGCCTGTTCAGCATCGTTTTCGTACGCGTAAATCAGAGCCGTCTGTTTCAGAGTTAATTTCTGCAGCTCGACGCTGTCGTTAAAAATATTTTGCCGGGCGTTCGAGGCGTCTATGATGTCGCTAATGTTGACAACGTCTTCGCTGTAATCAACGTGAACTTGACGACCAAGGGCGTCCCTGATCGGCGTCGATAGTAATCCCGTCAGCTTTTTTCCTTCCTGCACCAGTTGACTCTGAAGTCCGTCTGAAATATGAAAACAGACCCAATTTGTCCACGTGTCCAATACTCACGTCGACTTCTGCATTGAATGGCAGCGTGAGTTGAAAAAAACGTATAAAAATATCAAAAACGCAATGATGATGGAATATTATTAAAAAAAATGAAAAAATACAAATCAAACTTCGTAATATTTTTAGCGAAATAAAATTATTTATTAGGATTTTATGGTTTTCAATCGTTTTAGAAATACTTTTTTTGAGTATACGTATCACGTGCGTACACTTACCCCACATCAATACTTTTTTTTTTACTTTTTCAAGGATCGAATGAATGTTTGGGTTTGTTTGGGTTTGTTTAGCTTTCTTTGCGTTGGTTTACGTTTGTTTGGGTTTGTTTGCTTTTGGAGGATCGAATAAATTATTTTATCGAGTGTCGAGTAAATTATTTCATCGAGGATCGAATAAATGTTTGTTTGGGTTTGGAAGGATCGAATAAATGATTTTATCGAGGATCGATTAAATTATTCCATCAAGAATCGAACAAATGTTTAGGTTTGTTTGGGTTTGTTTAGCTTTCTTTCAATTGGTTTGCGTTTGTTCGGGTTTGTTTGGGTTAGGTGAATCGAATTAATTATTTAATCGAAAATCGAATAAACTATTTCATAAAAGATCGAATAAACATTTGAAACAAACGTTGTACCTAAAATAGCCTGGCTCTTCTCAAGATTGCGTAGCTTGAGGCTGGCCTGAGCGAGTGCGCAGGTCCTATTGCCCATCACCAATTTGTCGAAGACCTCACTCGTCCGATCGAAGTACTAAAAAAGTTGTCATTCTTCGTCATAATTCCCACTGTCGGCAACGTAGATTCCATCGAAACTGATTGATTCCAGGATCTCTCAAATCCAACCAAAAATTACAAAAAAAAGCAAAAATTGCCAATTTTTCTTTACCCCTGAAACAAGACGAAAAAATCGTTGCGACGTGACGAGGACGTTTCTTCGTCTCTCCAGTCGCGTCGCGAAGTTTCTGCAAACGAAATCCATGAACTCCCGTTGTGACTTTAGGTCCTCGGTCAGTCTGTCATCAGGAACGTTGTCGATTCTGTGCACCAGCTCCGCGTATCGACTGTAAGCATTCTGATGTTTTGTTTTTTTTTTGATTTTTTATCGAATTTTAACACGACGAAAAAAAATTCATTTTTTTTTTTTCAATTTTGGATTGGCGTTTTCGACAGGTTTCGAGACTCACTCTGCACTCGAGTTCCAATCCCTCGTGCTCCAGTCGCAAATTTTCCGATGACGCCACGTCGTAACCCACTTGACAACGCGAGTTCAGCATGAAATCGGCTGGTCCCAATATCCAATTGGTCACTTGGCTCAACCCCTTCTCCAATTCGTTTATCTCACGAGCGATGTCCAGATTTTGGGTCAGCTTCGTCCATCCTTTTTCCAGTTCAACCTGGTATTTGTTTTTTTCATTCATTCATTATTTATTTATTTATTTATTTATTTATTTATTATTTGATATATACAGGTATTATTTATTTATTATTATTTTTATTATAAGTTATTATATTTAGTTAAAATCATTTTTTATTTATTTTTCTTTTGTTTTTTAATTATTGTTTGGGTTTGTTTGGGTTGTCGTCGTCATTTGTACCTGTTCCAATTCGATCGTGTCCAGAATCCTGTTGACGCTTTGCACCGTGTCCAAATAATCTTGTGACGATTCCCTGCTCATGGCACTCAGAAGATTTCGACCTGCGAAAACGAAGGACCTCGAATTTTTTTTTTTTTTTTTGCATTTTCGTTTTTCGTCGTGGTTTCGACGAGGCGTGTTCGAACCTGAGATTAGTATGTCCTGGGCGTTCTCGGCCAGTTCCGTTCCAGCCTCCCAATACGAACCGAGATCAACCTCAGCTCGATCCCTCGATCTCAGGGGATCAAAGTTGCACAGCTTTCCACGTAGATACACCATTTTCGCGAGAAGAATCTCGGAACTTTTCTCGTACTCTTCGACTTTCTGAAGGAACATGGAAGGTCTCGGGTTAAATATCTGATGGATCCTTTATGATATTAGCTCAAATGGAATCACCAGGTTTTCTTTTTTTTTACGATTCGTTGACCAATTTTTGGTTTTTGAATTTGTCTTTTTGGTTTTTTTAAATTCGCATTTTCGTCTTTTTAATTATTGTTTTAGTTTTTTTAATTCTCTTAGTGCTTTTTTCGAAATTCTCTTTGGTTTTAAATTCTCTTTTTGATTTTTTAAAATTCTCCGTTTATTATAATTGCTAATTCTTTTTTTCGTTTCTTTTAAATGCTCTTTTTGATTTTTTTAAATTCTCATTTTTATTTTTTAAAAATTCTTTTTTTGGTTTCTTTTAAATGTTCTTTTTGGTTTTTTTTCCTTTCTGGCTTTCCTTGATTATCTGTTTGGTTTTTTTTTTTAGAATTCTCCTTTTGATATGTTGATTTTCTTTTTGTTTTACTTTGATTATCTTTTAGATTATTTTTAAATTTTCTTTTTTGATTTTCTAAAATTCATGTTTTTATTTTTTTTTTTTACCATTCGAGTTTGGATCCATCGAGGATGATCGTGAAACCTCGTGCCCCCCAGATCGTAAGGTAATTGGACCGTTTCCACATGAGCACCCAAACGCGTCGTTGGAATGTAAATCGGCTGTAAATGTAGGTTACGTTAACTTTTTCTGTGACTGGAATCCTCTTTTTTTATTTTGGCGTTACGAAAGTTTACCTCGCCATCCTTGCGCGACTTTGTGCAATTGTCGACCCTCTTCTCCCAGAAGCCCTCCGGACGCAATACGATAACTCGTGTGGCCAAATTCTTGACGAAGCTTACCGATCTCCTGACGTAGGAACGAGCCACTCGCCACGAACCTTGTCGAGCGTCAATTATCACGCAAATCCCGTTTCGTAGAGTTTCATCGCTGCAAACGAAACGCCGCATAACCCAAACAAACCCAAACAGACCCAAACGAGAAAATTCAATAAAAATCCAGATAAACAAATAAACTAGTCTTTAACTTTGTTTATGTATTCAGACTGGTCCATTTCACTATAATTGGTTGATTATTAGAGGATCACAGTGACCTGCGATTTTCTCTGTAAACCCAAACAAACCCAAACAAAAACAGCAGTGTTCAACTTTGTTTGGGTTTCGATCTATTTTACGATCCCTGGTTGATTATTAGAGAATCACAGTGACCTGCTAATATTTCCGCAAACCCAAACAAACCCAAACAAAAACACCAGTGTTCAACTTT
>JAPYZI010001374.1:0-66313 GCA_030523105.1 Ophioninae sp. A BG-2022a
TCGATTTCATTACCACGTTGAATAAGTAATTACCCCGTGTATTGGTTATGAAGAATCGTTTCAAACTGAAGAAATTAATATTTTCTCGATAAAATAAAAAGTCACCTTATTTTTTGAACAAACCTTGCTTTATTAATCCCTCTTTTTACCTTCGATTTCGTTACCACGGTGAATAATTAATTGCCCCGCGTATTGATTATGAAGAATCAGTTTAAAACGAATGTAAACATTAATTTTTAAAAGTAATTTCATTCCGCTATAAAACGCATCAATAAAATCACGCCCGACGTCGTTTTTTACAACGAAAATAAACGTCCCAGAACAATTTCAGTTATTGGTTATCCGGCTCGTGGAAATAATGAAAACGGTGTTCCCATTTTCGATACGAGTATTGAATCGACTGGAACAACACGCGAGCCCAAACAAACTCCTCTCAAGATTAAGTTCACCATTTTAGTGGGTTACATTAAGGGGGGAAAGGGGTTTGAGTTACATCCCGTGCGTGTACGTTGCACCGAATATCAAAACGTCAATTCCGAGTTTATCTATTTTGGCCCGGAGCGCATACACGTAACTGGGGCGTTTGGCGGAGTGACATGTTGCCATTTACAATAAGATCAGCTCGAAACTCGTATTCGGTAGGAATACGGAGAAATGGAGAACTGTGGAGACAAGACGAAGCACAGGGACATTGTCTGGAGAAACGCGCGGTATCGTACCCGGCAAAAGATAAAACGGGAGGGAAAGAGAGGGGGGAGGGTAGAAAGAGGGAGAGAGAGATGGGAAGAAGTCTTCATACGAGGGATCAAACTTTCCACGAAACCCTTGTACCGCCCTCCGACTAACAGCTGATCGTAACCAATGTTCTTCCTACGTATCGTCCCACTTACTTCCCTTCACTGCACAATCGGGATGGAAAAAAAGAAAAAAAAATCCCATCGATGCTCCATCAACGAAATAAACAAACATTAAAATATAAATCAAAATAATCATTGTTGGCAAAAAAGATTTTCGGATTGATTTTGACACTCTTAGAAATGGCTTTCGAAATACATTTTTTTTTTAAATTGCCTAGAATCAAAATATGGGTTTTGAAAAATGTTACAAAAGGATTATATAGACGCAGGAAAAATTCGAAAACTATTTTGCGATACACATTTTCAAAACTTATTAATTTTTCGAGAAAATATTTCGGAAGTACGAGGCTCGGATTATAAGAAAAATGTTATGTTAACAAATCGAATTGAATAATTCTTTAAAAACAGAATAAACAAACATTGATGTATAAATAAAAAGATTGTAAAAAAAAACTATCATAATTGTAATAAAAACCATTTTCTAGACCCACTAAAAATCAGGAAACTATTTTTCTACACATTTACAAAACCATTGAACTATTCGAGAAAATATTTCCAAACCACGAGGCTTGGATTATAAATAAAGATGTTATGTGAACAAATCGAATTGAATAATTCTTCAAAAACAGAATAAACAAACATTGATATGTAAGTAAAAAAAATGTAAAAAAAAAACACGCCGAATAATTGTAAAAAAATGCTCCTGATTGGGTTTCGATACTCTTAGAAATGTCTTCCGAAATACATTTTCAGAAAAAAATGCTTCCCACCAATTTCGACGTTTGAAAAATTTCACAAATGCATTACAAACCGGAGTAAAAATCAAAAAATCAAAATTTTCGACACATTTTCAAAACAATTGAATTTCCCGAAAAAATATTCTCAAACGATCTTTAAAAAAAAAACCTTTTGGAACGTTATATAAATAATTTTCGAAATATTCGAAAACCACGAAGCTCGGATTATAATTAAAAACGTTGAATTAAAAATATTAAATAAACAAATCAAATTTAACGATTCACCGGACAGAAATAATGTCTCGTGCTGTCCCTTTCTTTTTTTCCTTTTTTTTCGTGCTTTCACGAACTGCATAACGAATACTTCGTCCGGGTAATCCGAAGTAAAATAGGGCAAAGGGATTTCCAGTTGAAACGTCACCGCTTATCGTCGCCCCGGGCGGGCGCGCAAGTGCGTTTTATTTTCGGATGAGAAACATTTTTCATTCGTCCAATCATTCCGATCGCGTCGATCGGCCACTTTCTTCCTCCCATTTTTTTTTGTTCACTTTTTTTCGTACCACCGGGGGTGGGATGAAAAAAAAAAAACGGCCACCGCTCTCGGAGCGAACGCTCGGGATTACAGGGATAGCTGTCGCTCTCTATCGTTATCGCGTCATTCTGCAGCATTCGGTATTCTTTTGCCCCTACTCCCTTCCCCCGACGAGGAGGGAGAAAGAAAAAAGCGACGGAGAGAGAATGGGTGGGGAAAGGGGGAGGGGGAGAATGAGAGCTGCAAGCAGAGGAGGACTCGTATGTTTTCTTCTCTCTGCCGCCTTATCGGAGCAGCCCGTTTTCCAACCGGGAAAGACACGGATGTGTAATACTCTTAAGAGTGAATCGAGGCCACCCTCAACCCGCTCTCTCCATCTGTCACATCCTCCGTCTCCCTCTCCCCCGTCAATGCAAGGGATAATAGGATAAATCGACTTTTGAGCCCGCGACACGATCCGCAGGACTCTTCACCTCTCGTTCTTCTCTCATGCCCCATTTCTTTCTACCCGTGAACACATAAAGAATAAAGCCCTTAAAACGCCAAGTCGACAATCAACGAAGCTTCGAACGAAATTTGATTTTTTTTAGAGTTTGAATATTATACAAAATTTCCGAGGAAAATAATAATATAAATATTCGGCGTGAATAAAAATAAATTGAAAATAATCGAGAGAAATACGGTTGTTGTATCGAAGGATAGGTAGTTGGAACAATAACGATCGATACTATGTTGTTTTATGAGAAACAAAATTTACAGATCTGGAATTAATAGATTACGTAAATAAAAATATTCACTTTTCAATATTTTTATATTTATTTTTGAGTTTATTAAAAATGGTGAACGAATAGTAAACTTTGAAGAAGGATATTATTTATATTAAATAAGACTTTAGTTTTATAGAAAATATAAAACGACAGTTTAATAATATGAAAAATAAATAATTACTAATTCAAACAAACGTTACATTTTTTAATTAAAAAAGAAACGATTGTTTTATATTATTATTAAATCATGTTAAAAGGAACTTTCCAGAAAGAAATAATTTATTTTAAAAAAAGTAATAATAATAATTCATTTCAACTTTGTATTATTTAAAATGATATCAAACTTTAAAAAAGCAAATGATTAAAAAAAAATAAAGTTTGAAAGTTTGTTAAATCGACCAAAATACATAAAAAGGTTTCATTAAACCAAATAATTAATCTTTTTTTAAACGATTATCGATCTAAAATGATGGAGTGTTTTCTCGGAATTGCCGGGGAGGTTTGTGCGCCTTGCGATACCTTTGGTCCTTGATATAGTTGCGTGCCTGCGGTCCCTTGAATAACACACATTCCCGGCGTAAATTTTGAGCGAGTGAGGGGAGAGGGAGAGGACAGTCGAGGGTTCGGGGTTTTGGCTCGGGCAGGTCCCGTCGGAGTGAATGGACTCTCGCAAACGCCAGGTGTTACCAACAACCAAGCATTTATTAATGACATAACTGAGCAACAGCTCCCTTCCTCTCACCCCCTCCCCACCCCATTTTGCTCTATTTCTCTCTCTCGCACGTCCATCTCCCTCTCTCGTTCTCGTTACTTTGTGCGTGCATTTAATTTATCTCCACTCTCGTAGCTGGGGATCAAGCGGAGGAAATGAGCAAAAAGAATTTTTGGCCCCGTGCATGAAAAAATAAAACGAAACAAAGCGCTAATGAAAAGTTTGCGGATGGACATAATTTTTTCATCGGAAAAATGCTTCAATTTTTCTCTCATTCATTATCAAACTACTTTCTTCCCAACGTTCGCATGAAATTTCATTTTATTCGTTAAATTGAATCGTCAGAGCTTTCCGTCGAATCGCGTTTATTTTCATTGTTAAACATAATTGCTTTTTTTTACGAAATAACGATCGCTGCTTTTTTAGAGAGCAGCGAATATTTTTTTGTGTTTTTTTTTTCGTTATATTTAATTTTAATTTTTAGTTCTATTCATCTTTCGATGTATACGTAAAAAGAAAAGTCCTGATTGACTCACTGACCCATTAACGCCCAACCCAAACACTTGGTCCTGAAAAACCGAAATTTTGCACAACGCTTTCATTTAGGTTATAGACAAGGCATGAGGAAGGAAATTTCGTAATTCAACCCCTGAAGGGTAAAATGGTGGTTCATAGTTTTTCGAGAGAAAAAATTTTAAATAAACATTTCGACTCGAAACATGGTAAAAGTACTCCTAAAATAAATAAGCAATATTTCCGGTTTTTTTAAATCGACCCCTTAAGGTGAAAAAATAGACCGAAAAGTCGATATAGCTCGTGATATAGAAAATCTAAATTTGGTATGGTAGTAAATAATTGAGGAAAGGCTTTGTGATATACGAAGAGATGCTTGTAATAAGTACAACTGAAAAAAATAAATAAATAAAATAATAGTAATTGATTTTTTATACAAATAAATAAATAAAATAATAATAATTTAGATTGCAGTAAAATGTGATACGTAAATAAGTCTAAATGTCAGTATGGGTGTCCTTACTAAGGTTTCGTGAAAGATTGATAACGAAAATAGTATACATTTTCGTTGATAACGAAAATAACATAAATTTTCGTTAATAACGAAAATAGCATAAATCTAAAAAATTGACGTGATAAAAAAAATGTTAATTCCATAGGAGTGAATTAAATCTTTGAAGTTTTACGGAGAAAAACTTTATTAATTAGAAACTTTAAAAAGGGTAAATATAAAAAAAGGCGGTTACACGTGCGAAGCAGGAAAAGGTACCAAATAAAATCGGTACTTGAAAAAATAAAGTAATCGTACATTACTTTTCTTTTTTAGATCTGGTTTTTTTTGTTTAATCAAATTCTTCCAGTTACGTTCTTGCAAAATTATCCTTAAATAAAAGTGTAAATAAATACTTAAACCCTGAAATAATCCATATAAATTAATCCAAACCTTATAATTAATAATTATAATTATTATATCATTAATATAATTAATATTATAATAATCAATAATCCTTACAATAATCCAAATAAATCCTTTAAAAAATCTTTTAATAAATCCTTATATAACTGTGCAAATAAAACGTCGAGGGATTGTTTTCGGTGGATGAAAGAAAGACAAAAGAAAAAGAAACTCATTTCTACTGTATTATCATTAATCTTATTGGAGCATAAAAATTAATCGACAAAATGATCCCGGTGAACGGTCGGTCGCGCTGGAATATCCGCTATCAAAAATGTCCCTGCATTGCGAAAGTAGGAATGAAAATGAGCCGTTAAGTACTCGATTGCAAGGGCGGAGCTGTTGCTACTACGACTGCTGACGAACCAGCTGTTGCAACGCTAAAATTAGCCAAAAAAAAAATATAACACTCACGTGTGTGCGTAGCGTGCGCTTCAACGTGTGTGAATATATGAAAAAAAATAAATAATAAAAAAAATACAAATTTTGCATAACTTTGGCAAATTAGTCCGAGGGATTTATGTGGTAGGACGAAACGTCCCGTTAATTTCCACAGCAACGAATCCGCGTGTCTGCCGGGTCGGACTTTCAAGCTCAAATGCACGAATGAGCATTTGTCCGTGTGAGCTAATCGGGACAGAACGTGAAAAAAGGGAAAGAGAGAAAGAGAGAAAGAGAGAGAGAGAGAGAGAGAGGAAAAAAGAGAAAATTGGACGAAACGCCCTCGAGCGAGCGATGTATGGAACTGGGCCAATTACGGTATGTATATTCATTTTTTTAAATTCATTTTTTTTTAGTCGTTTTGCGAAGTTTGCTTTTTTTCTCTCCCGTGTTTGCTTTTTTTTTTATTCTCACGGTTGTCACTCTCGATGGTTTTAACAGACGAGTGGAGATGAACTGGAATCGTCCGAATTAATTCAAACGTCGAGTTCATTAACGCCTGATTCCCACGGATTTAAACTTTTCGTTTATCCATACAACGAAAAATCAAAATCCTCGATAAATCAACATTGTTTACATCGGTTAATGAAACGTCCGTCGTTATTTTTTTCCGACCTTCTGAACGCACCAAAACGAAAAAAAAAGAAGGAACAAAAAAAACATTTGTACGGAAAATCTGTCTGACCCATTTTAGTTCGAAAAGTTCGACGATAAAAAATGACTGCACTGAAAAAAAAGAAAGAGGTATTAAAATAGTTTGAATTACACTCACCATACAATTTGATGATTCCGTTCGTGTGACCGAGGGAGTTGTTGGAAATACACTTGTAGGTGGCGTAATCCTTGGGTATTACGTTTTGTATTGTCAGCGTCATGTGTATTTTGTAAGCGTCCACGTACACGTTGCTCGGAATTACTCTCTGATCTGTACAAATTTACCATTATTGAAATTCAAATTAATTCATCGACGAGTTCGTTGAAACGAAAAACAAAAGAAATAAAAATAAAAAGAAGTATATAACATACGATTCATGAATATGCACTCTTGCTCGCTCATCCATGGTAGCAAATTTACAAATGATCTGAGCAAACCATATCCAATCCCATTGGCAAACAAAAATATAAATATTTTTCTTCACCGCATGAATCGCAAAGTGCTCATCGAGTTGATTTTTTTAATACACACGAGAATATCTACAACTGTAGCGACCAAATTTTTTAGTTTTCAAAAAATACAAAGAGAACAATAATTAGCAACAGCCAAAAAAATGTGTATTAAAAAAATTCTTTCCCGAATTATTTCGAGTCGAAATCTACATGACAGCGCAATGAATCAATTTTTTTATCCGCACCGTAGCAACCTTTTTTTTTTCATCGTCGAATAAAAAATATTCATTTAATAAAATTAATATTCTTTCTTTTATTCGTATAAATATATCGTAGTAAATATTTATTTATATAATAGCAATACATGTCATAAATAAAATATGTAAATATAAATAAATGAATAACCTACTTAAATAAATAATAATAAATATTTATTTATATAAAAATATTAATAAATAATATCATTTTTTAATTTTATTAATTATATAAATAAATATTTATTGTAACGCAAAATCGTCAATATTCAAAATTTCTTCATATATTTGTTAAAAATCTTCAAAATCTTCAAAATCAATTCTTAAAGAACATTTTTTTCAAAATCATATTATCCACCGCAGAGTATTAATTCTCCGATCGAATTTCGTTCAAAATCCGTATGAATTTTTGTCAAAACGTATCTTCGATATACAAAGATACGATTTCCGCGAGCGGTGCACAAGCGCAATCTTCGTTCCTCCGTCGAGAGTACAAAAATCGTCCAGTTCGCGCTGGCCTCACGGCACACATACGAATAGAGAAGGCAACGTGGCAAAACTGTAAAGCGAATGGAGAAAAAAGGCATGGCCTCTCATCCGCGTTGCACCGTGCACGAATATTCCCCGACCTTCGTACACGCACGTAGAACGGATCAAATATAGAAAGGTACAGAGAAAAGGAACCTTGCTTATTCGTATCGAAACGTGAAAGGCAGGAGCTGCCATAAAGGGGGTGGCAGGTGGGGGTGGGGGGGAGCTCAGGAGCGAATTGAGGGTAGCGAATTCCATGAAAAGAATTTTTACCCCCTGAAGGGGTTGCGTCCCTTGAAGAAGGGGGGGGGATGAAATTCTCCGTATTTCCGGATATTCGAGCTCAATTGTTTTTTTTTCTACATGATAAGGGTTGAAGACGGGAAGCAAGTTTTCTTTTGTCGCGATAATACATGAACGAGGTTCGGTCAAAAAAAAGTAAATTTTCAAATTTCGAGAGCTACGTCAATTCGAAATACAATTTTTTTTGTTTTTTTTTTTTTGTTACGTTGGTGCACGTGTCCCCGATATATATCGACGTTACCAGCTATTTTGCACGTTTAGTTTTTTTATTGATAAATATAAACGTCAAACGTGTTTTGGTGTTTTTGACGGTTCGTTTACTATCAAAAACGATAATTCTCAAGCATAGCTGTTTGTTCGTGATGTTTTTAGCGATAGACTGATATCTGTTCCGAAAACTAAAAATAGAAATGAAAACACGGAGATTCGCTACGATTGAGGAGATAAAGATCGGATCAACGGGAAAGCTCGAGGCTGTGCCGAAAATCGCGCATCAGAAGTGTTTCGAGGATTGGAAACAAACGCAGGCATTATACCTGAGGGTGATTACTTCAAAGGGTACAAAATGGATACCGATGAATGCATCAATATTTCTGTCGAAACAAAAAGTCACTTTATCGTTTTGAACGTACCTCGTATTTGTATAGTTTGAACTATAAAAAAAAACAACCAGTAACGCGGACAGTGATACGATGTACGTATATGTTAAAAAAAAAATAGTAACAAAAAACATTTTTTCTTTTTTCCTTCAGGTTAAAACGAGCCAAAGTTCGGTGAGATTATTTTTTACGACATCGACGTAACGACACCAACAGATGCGGAGAGTGGAGGGGTCGTAGGCTGGAGAATCTCTCCCTGAACGTATCGTATGACTGTATCTACTTGGAATGAAAGATACGAGAAAAAAAACAAGGGTCTCACTCTCATGACTCGAACATATGGATTGTGTCAACTCGATGATCCCAACGCGATAAACTTTATTGCGAGCAACGGAAGAGATATTCGACCACAACGCTGCCCCCCCCCCCCTTTCTACCGAACGATATAATTCTCTTGCTGCGTATGCCTGCAGCCGATGCTCGTACATTGACGTTCAATAAAAATAGAATTCCGGGTGATCGGTGGATGTCCATGGTGGTAGTTTTATTTCTCGGTCGTTCGATATTTTTGATTGTTTTTGTTGTTTCTTTTTTTTCTCTGCCTTTGCGATCGCTCTTCGATTTACGATTGGATACATTTTTTTTTGGACGAGTTTTTTTCCTTCTTTTTTTCCCCCAATACTTTTTATTAATCTCGTTCAAGACGTTTTTTTTTCTTTTTTTCGTATTTTTGGTTTCGAAAGTACTCAATGTTCGTTCGTCCAACTCGATGATTAAATCGACGCTGCGTACTCATCGAAGGAACGAATAATTAACAAAATTTTAATTAAAAATGTTGAATTTGCATTGATCATACGATGCAATTACAAGTCGCGTGGAAACAATGAATAATCATTGATAATATCGGAATTATTGTAATGTGAAAAGAGAAAAAGAAAATTGTATTTTCGAAAAAAATTAACGAACCAACGTGGAACGTAAGAAGGGGTTCCATACTGCGTTATACAACGAATATTCAAATGAAATATCAAAATAATATATCGTTACGTATTTGGGAATAGTATCGCGCCGCATCTGTCGGGAAAATTGAATTGACACTATATCAAGAGGTTCAATCGATATATTCCATATATATATATATATATATATATGTTATATATTTGACAATCTTTTTTCGCCACTCTCCGTACTCGATATTATCCGTGCATCGAATATTCACACCCGATGCAGACACAGATATTCGAAGCGTGCCCAATAATATATACATATATATATATATATTTATTCTCTTTCTCATACAATCCGCGTTCCCTTCGATCTCGACATTCTCGAAATAATCGCGTTTTCCACGGTCTCGCTTTTTCGTATTTCTCGGAATTTCCGGGAGTCTTTTTTGCCTTCGATATTATCGATATTCGCGAAAGAAAGACGAACGATAAAAAAAAAAAAAGAACTTTAAAAAAAACGCGATGCGCGATTTTCATCCTCGTAGAAACGGGGCGAAAATAAGAAGAGAGGGGATACGGGGTGGGGAGGGTAAAAAAACGGGAAGGAATAAAGATTCTCACGAGGTTGTCGCATTCATCGTAACTGGGCCGTGTGGTTATGTGCGGCGGAGTTGCGACTCGTTGTAAACGGAAAATGCGAGGAGAATAGGGCACCATAAAACGCGTCGCGGCGATGCGCAGCCCGCAACCACTGTACCATGTTGCAGTAAATTTTACTCGATTCCACACATTGTCCTGACGCACCAACACCCGGAAAAGGTCCCTACGGTGCGCGGATACGCCTTTGCTCCGAGAACGAACGCTGGACACGTACAGCAGTGGAGGGGCGGGGGGAGGGGGGAGGAACGCTTAATTTCGGAACATGCTCCCGGGTTCGGCCCATCGCCTCCGGATTTAACCGTTTCCTTCTTCGCCTCGCATCAAAACCCTTACTTTCCATTTTTCAATATACTTTTCATTTTTTCCAATTTTTTTACATTTCGTTGGCATAAAAATCTTTTTTTTTTGACATTTTGTTACCATTTTTGTGATATATTTCAATTCGTTGTCTTTTTACAAATTTTTTTCATCATTTTTGACATTTTTTTCAAATCCTTTTTCACTTCGTTGCCATTTAAAAAAAATGTGTTTTACTTCGTCGTCATTTTTCAAATTTTTCTTCACGTCGTTACCATTTTTTTTTCAATTTTTTTCCTTTTCGTTGCCTTTTCTTTCATTTTTTCAATTTTTTTTAAATCTTTTTTATTTCGCTGCCATTTTTACCATCCCTTTATTGCTTCAATTTTTTCGATAACGTTTCCTTTTTTGCAGCGTCCAGTTATCACCGTTCGTCGAATGGTTACTGGGCCGACGAAACCTCCGAAGTTGAGAAAAAAAAATCAGTCTTCCTCAATACAAACGAAAAAAAAAAAGTAAAAAAAAAAAATGCGAACGAGATACAGTGGAAATCGCGTTCCTCTCGACGACGCCTTCGTTCTCGGCGATCTACAAGCGATGAAAAATGAAGAAAAAAAAAAAAGAGAAAGTTGGCCAAAATTTCTCATCGCTCTCCCCAACTCGGGAGTTGTAATGGTCGTTCCTCCTCCATTTTCCGCTCCGCGAGGCACGGAAGCCTCCGCGTTTTTCGTTTTTTTTTTTTTTTACTTTTTTTTATTTCTTTTGCGGTGAAAAGTTCGCCACCGAACAATTTTTAAAAGTGTCGTCCGAATCTCGATACTCCCGTGAGATATACACAGGGTTAGGAAAAAAAATTAAGAAGGGCTGCTCTGTACTTTTCGCAGCGGCTGGGAGGGTTATAATTTTAGGCTTGCGAGGAATTTTCATGCTAGGGGAAGAGGGTGGTATTACTCAGCAGAATGATCGAGAGTCGGGCATTTTTCGTACCGAGGAGAGAGGAGGTCTCTCTTTCCCTCTCTCCCTCCCTCCCTCTCTTTTTCGTTTCCTCCTCATTCCTTCTACTTTCCGTTTCCCCCACCCCACATTTTCTCCATCCCTCTCTCACCCTCTCCTTCCGGTGTTTCTCTTCGTCCCGGGACTCTCATCCCCTCTCGCCCCCTTAACAATCCCTTTCTCCTCCCTCCCTAGAGATTTCCCATCGTCGACGAGCAATGCTTAGATCGTAGTTCAACGTCGTTAAACTTTTTCATCTGCTTTTCAAACTCTAAGCCGCGGAAAGTTTTTCTTCCGGGCTAGCCGCCGATGAGAGTCGTCCGCGGTCTCACCGCATCCGTACTCCATAAATACATTCCCGCCAGTTTCCCAGGGCCCCGCGCGAATCTCCGATTTCACTAGTCAGCCGAGTTTGCGTTATTCTCCTCCCACGACTACTCCATCTCTTTCTACATCCATATTTTCTGCGCAGCAAAAACTACCCCCTTGCTCTTTGAGCTTCTGGGCTCGAGCGTCCATGTACCTCTTTTGACTTAAGGATCGAAGGGTTGTTACGACCGAATTTTTTATGTTCCGCATTTCATTTTGTTCATATTTTTTTTTCTCATGAATTTTTACTTCACACGAAGGGTGCATCAATTTTTCGTGCGTGAATCCTGAAATCTCAACATTTCGTTATCCATGCTGATTCGTTCACGAAAAAGAAGCCAAAAAAAAAAAAGTCCACTGCGGTTTCGCTTCGAAAGCTCTATTTTTCCTTCAATCCATAGCCGGTTCTTCCAGTGATTTCTCTGCAAAAATATTTCACGAAAAAAATCATTTCCCGTCTCGTCTCGGATTCGGCAAACTTTGGAATGTGGTGAGAAACGTTTTTTTTCCTCCTAAAGCGCAGCTCCTCTCGGTCCCTATGCATCGACATTGGAAAAACGTTTTTTCGTTTTCTTTCGTCCACGCAACCAAGGTTTTACTGGGAAGAATAAAAACGAAAAGAGAATTTAAAAAAAAAGTCGAAGCATACATTCGATTCGAAGAGGAACAAAGCTGAGCACCGACGAGTAAATCGGACATCAATGCATATATCGTGAAACACCGTTGGGGGAAAGGGGGTTGAGAGAAGTTCGCTACAGAGTACACGTTCGTTTCGTTGAATCTCCCACGTGTTTGTTCGTTAAGGGAGACGCTGGTTGGGAGGTATAAAAAAGTGCGGAGGAACCGGATTTACACACTGACTAGCCCACGCAGCGTTTTCCACCATCCGGAAGCGCGTCCCTATTCACATTTTTGTGTATATGTGTTTTTTTATTGTTTTTTATTTCATTCCCCTCAACAACGGCGACTAGAGGGATCCAGCGGCCGAATTGTACAATACAGGTTGCAACGTCGAAGCTTTTCTCTCCGTGGCGATTCATCATTCCGTTATACGGATCTCTATATCACGAGTCTTTTCCAAACGAGAGAAATATTCGGATTCCTCCCCCCTTTCCGTCCTTTTATCGGTTTATCACCGGGTACGCGTACACGATCGTGTGGAATTACGATGACGCAAGTTGAAGGCACTCTCTCTCTCTCTCTCTCTCCCGGGAGACAATAAACGCGTCAAAAGAATATTCGAATATTCGCGGTTGACGAAACACTCGCGTAGTATGCCAATCGACCGCTAGATGGCTACGAGCACCGAGCCCGCTCACCGGCGAAGCAGCACGTCCTGCGGTATATAAAGCCTGGACGCTCCCCGTTATCTTTCCCGATTCGATATCGCAAAGAATGACTGGAATATATTGAAGAGCCATTTTTATTCACGCATCAAAACACTTTCGTGATAAAATTTCAGGCAAGTCCAACGGTTGACTCTACGAAGGGGAAAGACTCCACAATCGATCATATAAAATCTACGGGAAAGTTCTGTCTGTTTTTGAAATGTAACAAAATACAAATTTTTTTAGACTTTAATAAACTTTATTGAATAATATAATTGCCATTATTATTAATGACTTCGTTATAGGGCTACAGCGTGCTGTAACCATCAAATTTGGAGAAGTAGGATACAATTATTTATAATGAATCGTTTCTCTCATGGTAACCATAAATTGTATATATTTTTTTCAAAATTTGAGAAAATTGCAACCAGAAGGCTCTTCTGGCTAGTATCCTAATTGCTCAGAATAAATTTGATCCTAATCGGTTTATCCGTTTCGGAGAATAGTAGTTTCAAAATTTCGAGGTGGTCGGAAGCGTGTTCTCGATTCTCTCAAGAGGTAACCTCCCGAAACTTCCATGCACCCCGAACTCGAGTCAACGCAGCCTCGATTGGAATCGGAAGTGCATTATTGGCGCGGGCTAATGCTACCTACCACTCGACACCATCACCGCCCGTGTTCGAAGGAACTCGACGAGCCTCGAGTGTCAATACGTACGTACACGTACATACCTAGACACGGAAAATTTGGGGATAAGCGCCTGTCCGGTACTTTCGGGAATTAAATTCCCCAAATACCGGCCGAAATTTTCTGGAAATCGTAAACAGTTATCGACTAATTAAAGGTATCCACGGATTTCCTAAAATATGTGATGAAATAAAATGATAAAGGTGCCAAAATATGTATTTTGAATATGGCTACAGCGTGACAACACGGCTTCCACATAGCAAAACAATCTCCTTATTTTCATTTACTCCAGAAATTCGATGAGAACATCGCCGTTGGTATCAATTTGACATTGTCCGGTGAAATTTGGTGAAATTCTGAAGAACCATTTGGTAAATCCCGGGGTATCTACTATCCCAATCGTCAGTACCGACCGAGCCAGGACGAGGCTAGATCCTAAACAAAGTCACTGAGGAAATAAATAGAGCTGACGAAAAAAGAAAAAGCAGCACAATCTAGATCGTTCCAAGAGGGCTCCAAGTTCCAGCGTTCCTCCAAAAATAAACAAAAAGTCGGAACGACCAGCACTGGGAACCCTAGCACCCCGATCGATCAACTGTACCACGAAGCACTCAATTACTCGTTACAAAAGCTCTCGTCCCGTTCGCAGTATAGAGTCTTATCGTGTTCCGTTGTCACAATCGAAGGAGCAATTTTGGGAATCCCGTACCATCAACCACATATCGAATAAAGTCCTACGGCAGATAGTGTGAGGTTCTAAAGCATCCCTCGTGGCAACTCTCTCAACTTCCATTCCTTTCCTCGTCATTTTCAGATCACGTGACTCAGGCCCGACGTGCTTTTCGTGTGCATTCGGAGAATCGAGTCCCCGGATCTGATTGTATCGAATACACGAGTACACGAGACACGAAGCCTGCAAGGGAAGTTGGGGAGATGGGAGGGTTGTGTTTGCTGCACGAGAAACTCATTTCGCCACATGCGAGCCGACCGAATGCTATTTCTTTCATTTTCGCGTAGTCCCACGCTCACCAAGCCGCCTGCACTTTCACCACTCCAATGTTACCTTCTGCAAGGTACTGAAAGAGGAGGGAATACCCAATATGTAATAGCATCATATCAGCCAGCAAAGGGCCGTGACAGAAACTTCGGAAGGGGGCATTGGGAGCGAACTGCGTTGCAGTCTCGGCACCGATGGAGACATACGTACGATATCCATTTGATGGGATGCAGAACTCTCGACCTTTCTCGTACTTGGCCCATTCAAACCTCTCATTCCCTCTCTCCTTCACTTTCCCGCCTCGTTTTCCAGCGAAGGCAAACGAAAAGATGGCAAAGATGGTCTTCCATCTTCAAGCGAAGTCTAACTAAAAAGGTACCGGATGAAACGAGGCCTGGCCGCGAAACAGCTCCGGGAGTTCCCTCGTCCGAGAAGCAGCCGAACGCGCGAGAGCATGCCTGATTCATTGGGAGAGCAAGGAGAATTCTCATGCACAATCCTGGATCAAAATTCCGTTTCATAGCCCACTATCATCGTAGTCTCGTGAATGGACTTCCCTTTTGTTATTTCGAGGCCCCACCTCTACCCCTCATGTCGGTACCTCCTGATGGATGGAGTGTACTGTCACGTGGAAAAAACACATAAAGATTTATAGAGGAAATCGGTGAAAAATGAAATGATGGGGTAATATGGAACTCTGTGGTATGCCACACCTATCCGTCTTAGGCATTGGCAAGGTAATATGAACCCCCGTGATATACCACGCTAGTCCACCGGTACCTAAGACGAATAGATCCATGATCTATTCGTCTTAGGTATCGGTGGGGCAATATGGCCTCCTGTTAGGTTTCACAGCGGCCGTATTGCCCGACCGACCCGTCTCCCATATTGGTGGCCTACTAGGCGTTCATGTGGCAATATGGACCGCTGCGGCCGAACATGCTGCAGCTGGGTCTTGCGATCCGTGTTATGCTGTATAGTCCGCTTCAGGGGTCCATTTTACTCCACCTATCTATCTTCTGTGGTGGCAAGGCCAATATGACAATATGGACCACTGTGGCGTTCCACAGTGGTTCAAATTATCGTATTGTCCCACCTATCCGCTTTAGACGTCCTAAGACGTGTAGATAGGGTAATATGGACCCCTGGCACATAGAAGGGGTCCATATTGCCTCACCTATTGACCTTAGGTGCCTATGGGGTAATATGGAACATTTTTTCAGACGATAACGGAATAATATTGAAGAGAGACCGCTATATTCATTCGATATGAATTCTGAAGAGTGAAAAAAATTACTTTTGCAAGGACGCGTAACGTTTCCGTTCTTTCGTTAGGACGATAAAAAGTTAATGGGGTGAGTTTGGAAGGAGCACAGTCTAGGGTCCTTCGAGAGGGTGTTGTCGAAGATCGACACCCTCTCGAGATGTTCTCACCCTCCCTTCAAAGGACATAAACGTTTCGCACCCCATAATTTGGTGTAAAGAGCGTGCGAGGGGTTGGGATTCGATAGGAGTGGGTTCCCGACAGTTGCCGTCGCGTGATTCCACCCGGATACGTACACACGCAGACACACACGCGCTTACTCAAACCACGAAAGACGTCCGCGACTCGACCGGATACGGAGGCGCCACACGCTCATCGCTTTTTCTTCATACCATCCTACACCCTAATGAAGGGTCGTGAAAGGGAGGGAGAGAGAAGGAGAGGGGAAGAAAAAACGTGATAACTTCTAGCGTGTCAAGTACAACTGTACTCGACGCAACGCGCACAACATTATCGCTCACAAAGTCTGCCAACTTTGTATTCGGCACTTGAACGAAACGCAATAATTTTACGTTTGTAATAAATATAATAGTTGAATGGGAATGCGCATGAAATTAATGATACTTCAACTGGAATGCGAACAAGATTCCGGCCCAATTAAAACGAAATGAAAAAAAACAGAAGCGAACTCGTTAACTCGCTCCAAGTAGTACCGGGTAACTTTTACTCATCACGTTGGAATGTTGAAGTCCGAAAACAACTCGTTTGGACTTCCGGTGAATTCTCCAAGACCCGATACCACCGTCAAGCCAGCAAACCAACGACTGTAAGCACGAAGCCCTAAGAATCTGTTCATCAATTTAGGGATCCGGATGAGGCATGCCGACTACGGAGTCTAGTCGTCCGGAAGTCCTGGAACGACCAGCGCGATCCTAATCTACCGTCTGATCCGAGATCCTGAACTTCTCGATTCTGTAGAACAGTTCACTCGAGGATTCCAGAAACCGGAATAAAAACGCTTATCCGAGTCCCTAAATGGAAGAGCCATTCGAAAGTACTATTCGATCAGGGAACCGAACAGACCTCTGCGCGACGAATAACCTACCCTTTGAAAATTTCCATCACTACTGAACTTGATGGAAGCCCGAATTGGATCGAGAAATTGACAGGACTGGATAAAGCTAGAATCGCGAACTGACAATGACACAAGTGTCACGTAAAACCAGTCAATCCGGTTGATCATACCCCAAAATGATCCATGAAATTTTCCTCCCGTTCCCCAATTACCGGCACTCCAACTCCCGCGTAATGATTTCCGTTCGCGCGAACACGAGCCAAGACGATTCGCGCTCGGTCGATTAGTCTAATGAACTCGACGATCAAGGAGGCGAGACGATCGCGCATAACGTGCCAGCTTCTTACGTTCCACAGCGGGTAGGTAGGAGACTTCCATTGGCATCGCTGGTGCGGCTCCTAAACTAGTTTGTGCCCCTCGGTCGTTCCCTCCGCGCGAATCTCGTGGCTTCATTAACGAAACGAAGATTTAAACTGGCTGCGGTCTATTCGAAACGCAGTGGGACCTTCGTTGTCTAATTGTCCGTACAGCCCGGGTGCGCACGTACCAACGTATACACGTATATTGAGCTCGAATTATCCGCATGCGGCTTAAACGATCGACCCTCAAGGCTCTTGTCGTTTCTCAGGATGCGAGCCAGTTTTGTAACGGGAAGAGTGGGAAGGGGGGAGGCGGAGAAACGCTCGTTTGGTTAGTTGCGATTCACTGGAATATCGAATTACTACGCTGGTAGTCCCTTATTGTTACAACTACGATTCGGTAATGGCAGATTAAACATTGCGTTCCGTACGAGAGAACGCTCAACGACGAAACATTATTCTTACCGTTCGGAGCTATCTCTCGATCCTCCTTTGTCCAGTAGTTGATCGATTGTGGGTAGGCTTCCGAGTGACACTCCAAAATCGTTTGCTGACCGACTTGGACTCCCACGAGTTGATTCGGTATCATTATCATCGGCTGAACTGTTCACAGTAAGAAACAACTGTTTTTATTTCGTTTGGCTTCATTTGAATGCTAACGAACATACGTTTTTGTTTCGTTTGGGTTCATTCGAAAGTAAAAGGAAAAGTGTCGTTTCCTCTTCCGGAAGTGGACGAGCTACGGGTGCAAAAAAAAGAACAAAAGGTTTTTCTTGGAGGGCGGAAACTGAAGTTGGGATGAAGGAAATGACAGGAATGCGGGGAATATGTGGGGTCGTAATCCTAATGGTACAATCCAGTACAGGACAGCTCGTTGAACGAAAGAAAAATCTATCGTTTTCGCTTTGGTGACCAAGCAACGACAACAAAAAAAAAAAACGTGACACTGTCATCCAGGGAGCGATGTCTCTATAGGATGCGGGAATCACGTTGTTTGTTTGTTTTTTTTGCGATTGGAATCCTCGGGGCTGTAGAAAGCCTGGACGGTGGAACAATAATTTTACTTGGCGCTCGGTGTCGCTGTCATCGTTTCGTTGGCTTTTTTACGATGTTCGGCGAGAATTTCGCGGAACGAGTTGATGGCGCGGCAATGGAAGCGGATGAAGGAATGATATTTATACATCTAACGGGTGTCCCAAAAATCTACTTCGAATTGTTACGGCACATTATAGAAAGTTGGATTTCGAATAGAAAAGTCCTTGGTCATTTTTCCATTGACGCAAGCGTTGCTGAGATATTAATTAACGAAGAATGGCCAATGGGCCGAATCGCGCGAATCTCCGATAGGCTCGAGCGCAGATAGGGGCGGAGCCTATCCCTTGCTCACTGGTTATCTCGCGAACGGTGCACCGGAACGAAAAACTGCTAAGGACTTTTCTCTTTGAAATTGAAAAACCTATCAATTCTTCGGAGATTCGCCGCGAGTTTTGTCACACCGTTTACACGTTTACAATCGCACGAAAGACCGAGATACGAAGGATGGAAACGAAACGGCGAGTCGCGAGGTTGGTCAACCAGATCTCGGGATTGGACACCCCGAGCAACGAGGGTAAAAAGAATCGTGTAGCGAATCCGTCCGACTGCAAACGGACAAGAAATTGATCCGTAAGTGAAAGCTTTTCCTCATTTTGCTTTTGCTCCCGTTTAATGGTCTTCATGATGCGTCGTTACTCCGACTCTTTTAGCCCCGAGCATTGTATCGGTCCAACGGAGCTGAAAGCCCCAGCGGAAACCACCACCCAAAACGTTCACTTCAAATTCAACTTCCACTGTTATCTCCGAATCGTTAAAATTTAAAATCGAAATATCCTACTGCTCATACGCTAATTAATCAACATATTGATGGCAACACGATCATCGCGAACTATAAATGAGTATCTCCTTATCGGAGGGGCATCAATCAATATTATGCATGTACAAATGAACATATATATATAAATATATATATATATATATAGAGAGAGAGAGAAGTAAATGTGTGGGTGTACGTACAATGGACGATGAGAGCTATTCTCTTGCTGACAGTTGGCGGTACTCCGTTCGATGCTATGCACAGATAGGCTCCCATATGAAGTCTATTAACTCTCGTTATATTGAACACCGATCCGTCCACGCTCGTAACTGCGAAATATCAATGGCTGTCGTCATCCCTTCTAATCAACATGCGAACGTCATTTTAATTCATCAACATTGTTATTATCAGTTGTATAACTATTCTATTTATTTTTGCTACATATTTATTATCCTTATCATTATTATTATTATTATTACTATTTGTTTAGCTTAATAAAATACATGCGCGTTCTTGAGATTAAACAACATTGGTTGAACGATGACCTGCCACTTTCATAGCTCGAATCAATATCACCCCCCCTCCCCTTTCCGGGATTCCACGTTATTGAAAAACCTCAAAAGCATTTTGCGATCGAGTACGAATATAATAATGAATAAATGACAAAATACGAAATTGCCCTGAATAAGTTATAGCAGGGTGGATAATTCATTTAACCCAGAGATACAGGCGAAGTAGAGCAAGAAGCCTCGGTTTCCAGGCAAGGGCGTGTCGGGGAAAGGATCCTCGCGAGTTCCCGTATCTA
Source organism: Ophioninae sp. A BG-2022a (assembly GCA_030523105.1). Lineage (NCBI taxonomy): Eukaryota > Metazoa > Arthropoda > Insecta > Hymenoptera > Ichneumonidae > Ophioninae sp. A BG-2022a. Next base: position 19,942 of record JAPYZI010001374.1, read on the forward strand.
AGTACACAAGAGTCGGAGACCGTACGCTCGATTAGAATGGTACGTGAATACAGACCGTTGGATTAATTTCTTCTTCGCAGTTTCTTCCTCTTCGGTCGGGTGTAATGAAACAATTATCGTGAGCGAGGCTAGGTGGGAGAATCTCGGTGGGATTGTACCCGGTGGTCGATAGTAATACACCTGCCATAATTCACGAGAGCTTCCCCTGGGTGAGATCCTACCGTGCAAACAATTAATACACATCATCGGGACCCAACGGCCATGCTCCAGAGGATGAGGAAAAAAAAATAGCCTGGACCAAAGTCCCGTGGCGCTGGAATAGTGAAATATGGGGCTTGATGGAACGCTCGCTCGTACAGGGTGCTCGTACGAAAAAAAAAAAAGTATTTTCGTTCCATTATTTCGACGATTTACTACCTGAAGTCTCGAAATATCTTTGTTTTTCAATATTTCTCGGTGGGCCGAGGTTAATTATGAAAATTACAGGGAAGAACGATTTGGGGGATTTTCGAAGGGGATGAAACAACTCGCAGGACACCGTGTACAGAGAGATCGACGCGGACGAGGAAAATTAGACGGGCGGTGAGCCGATACCCCTAACGACCCCTCTTGTCTCCCTCTTGTCCCAAATGGCATCAACGACAGTTTTGCTGTGTGTATATCGTACGTAATACGTGATGGGAAATTGTCGGAAGCGTTGCGTGCTCTCGTAATTATTGCGATGAATCACACAACGTCTGAGCGTATCTGACCCCACGCGAGCTTATCACCCCAGTGATAATTGAGTCGGACATGCCTATCACGATACGTATCAACGCGGCTGGCCTCTCCCTTTCCCCAAAACAGTGTTTTACCCGCGTGTGCTTTCCCCGGTCGAAACCCTCGATGCGACCCAAACAATGGACACGAAAGCCTCCAACAACCCCGATTACATTCGCACGCAGCCTCACCACCGGAAGACGATATCCCACAAGCCCCTTCTTCGCCGGGCGTTAACGCACGAACCACCTACCTGTCCGGCGATTATTAACGTCCCGAAATCCCGGGAAGATTGCTCGGAAGCGCAAACGTCCTTGGGATCTTGTTGCAGCCATTGATCGGTACCCCGGTAATACCGAAATGACCATTTTGCTGTAGAGACTCTAGACCGAAAGGGCTGCTTGGTTGAAACCACGACTGGAGTTGCAACTCGGTTCAAACTCCGAGCTAGGTTATGCTGAAATACAACTACAGCTGACCCCGACGCTCTCACCGCGAGTTGTCCCTGATTGAAATTCCAGTTTGGGTTAACTCGGCTATCTCGGAATTCACACTGGAGTTGTACCTCAATTTGCCTAATACAGCAGCAGTTCGACCGGCAATGCAGTTTCGATCAAACGGAATGCAACTGCGAATCGAGGGATAGCTTGTTTCCCTATGTAGTCGGAGCTTTAATTATTCAGAATGTAACTGAAGCTGGAGTAGGGATTGTTAGAACTAGTATTTTAGCCCTATTCAATTGGTAAGCGTGAACGCAGTGTATCTCGGCTCAAATGAATCAAGCGAGATTCAACGGTTGCTTTTCGTACCTGGTGAATGTTCCGGTCATTTATCTAGCGCAAATTTAGTGTCTTTCACCTCGTTCGAACGGAAGCGTATCGATACGCCGGCATTTCCAAGCCAGTAAATCCGAGAATCGTTACGAACCCGCCCCCCTCCGCCAACCCATACGGCTATCATCGTCTTTAGGAAGTTGACGGTTTAATTTCGTTGAACACGTTAACCATGCGGAAGACGCGTGTATAATAGGGGCAACGGTACACCCGCTTTGATTCTCGTTCGCAACCGGAAACAGCCGTCTAACCCTACGTGCTATTGTATTTAGGAATAATAGGGGTGCGCATCCCTCCATATTGCTGATCGTCCGGTCGACCGTACGGCTGGCCATTTGTTCCGATACAAAGTGAACCAGTCATCCGCATATTTTCACGTTTATTACTACGAGCAACGCTGCTTCGGATCATCCGCTAAATTATTCGTGTCGATAGTCATGGGAGGGTTACCCGGGCCAGACCCGCGTTTCCGGGTTTAGACTTCCGGGCACCGGCATCGCGAAAAATGAAAAAAAGAAGGGGGTATGATGGTCGCAGATATAAAGCTAGGTTAGGGAGCAGGGGTTCGAGTCTGGTAGAAAGTGATCGTTTATTCACGAGTCAGGAGAAACCCATCGAAACCTCGGTCTTTTTCAATGTTAAGGTGCATGATTATCAAGCCGATAACGCATAAGAGTGCGGCTCGAGTGATGACAAGGGACAAACGTTGAGAGTGGGAAAGATCGGTAAGTGGGCAAGGAGCAACAAGTCGCCCCGTACCCAAATCTCTTCAACGTACACGGGAGATATATTTATACACGCCTAAAAGGGTGTAACGTTATTGGGATGCGCGAATGGGAAGAGATACTCGAGTTGAAGTTGCGGTTGGAGAACACGGTTCGGCTTTATCAGAAGTATCGATTCCAATCCATTGCCCGTTGCTAAACTCGAGTCTTTGTGGGGTGGGAATGTCCAAAGCGACGTCACACCAATTGAACGGTACCTTGCGAAATACTGCAATTGTCCCAAGCTATGCCTTTGAACCGTGGTTAGGATATTGGAGCTAATGACGTCCGCATGAGCTCCAAAGCTACTAAGTAGCTGGGAGAATACAATCCTGGGATTAGGAACGGGAATAGCTTTTACACTCCAAGTAGCACCCAATGACCTAAGCCACTACCAGCCTAGTAACGGCGACGTTCTATCCAGCCAGCTAGTTTCTGAGGTACCGCGCGGCTGCCTAACGACCTACCGAGCCGCTACCCAACGGCATTTTCATCCGGATATCTAGAGAGTTTATCGTCAACTTGGCTGAGCAGCTAGTTCGTTATTCAGTTGCCTAATAAACAGAAACGATATAGGTTATTAAACTAGCTAAGATATCAACTACGACACCTGGATAGCTAGTTATCAAAGCAGCTGATCAGCTAGTTGTCGAACCAGCTGACTATCTATTTGACAGACCAGCGGATGAGTTAACAAGGTACACCCAGGCTCCTAGTTATCAAGATAGCTACAGAGCTGGTCATCGCGACGCCGGCACCTAGTTATCAAGGTAGGCAGCTTGTTATCAATGCAGCTAATCGGGTGGTTATCGAACTAGCTGCATAGGTAGTTGACAGGCCAGCACGCCAAGATTACTAAACTCATCAGGCCAGTCGCCCGAGCAGTTACCAAGCCAGATCGATCGTTATCTTCCCGAATAGCTATCTACCCTGAATAATAGCGGCGAAATCAGTCGTCTTAGCGGCAGGTAGGTAACCACTGCTGATGCAATAGCCAGGTAACTACTACTAAATAGCTGAGGAGCAATCATTCATCCCCCCGTACCCCGTTTACCCTCCTTTGTGCCGACAAAACCCGCATTTCGATCGATTCACTCGAAACGCCTCGTATGCAATGCAAATTCAAATTTATTCGTTTCAAATTGAACGAGGTATCCTGCCATCCGAACGTTACGAAAGAATTTATATCTCGGGGTATTTCTCGTATCTCGGTGGATTGACGGGCCCGAGCGCGCAATATTTGCTTGGACTCTCTCGCCTCATCATTTATTGATAGCGTTTCTTGGATAGCACTCGTGATACAAGGTGTACGTAACGTGATTGAACACTCGGCTCTCAAGCTGACGCAGCTGGTACGATCGAAACATCCAAGATGGCTGTACACCGAGAGGGGGAGACACTCTTTGGATCTCGACTTTCGGAAAGTTGGAGGATCTTGAGAGAACAATGGTTGGGGAGTTCTTATGAGCGTCTTTGCCTTGTAGACTCCAGGCAGTTTCACGTCGGTGTTACGAATTTCTCCGACACTTCGGAGACTGAATCTTTATCGGGCCTTTGTTCGTCGTCTCGAGAAAATACACGCTTCACCGGATATAGTTTTCTCGGATAATTGAAGCCTCTCCTCACTACTCCTCTCTTCAATCATTTGGTCCTATTTTTTTGTTTTCTCTTTTTTTTCACGCTGTACCGGGAGAACAAAATTGGTCGGGGAACGCCTATCCATCGAGGCAAGTACCTCTCGAGATATTTCAATTTATAACTCGGGGAAACCCATTCATTTTTGTTCTTTCGCGAAATCGATAAACCCACGTAATTTCACGAAGCGCGTGATAAAACCCCTCCCGTGTTGTATAAGTTATGGGCGTACTGCGACGTACCAAGAGCAACGATTTCGACACGCTCATCCACCCTCAAAACACCTTACCTTCCTTCCCCGTTCCAAGGGGTATCAATTCTCCACCCTCTCGTCTCCAGGTTATGTTGGGGGTTGGCGAACCGTTCGCTGCACAACGAAACGTCACGTTGCTACCCTCCCGCACTACCATGTCCGTACTCGTCGGATGGTCCAATATATCGGGAGGAACTGTCAAACAGATTTGACACATTTGTCAATAGTCATTTGGCAGTCGATCTGGAAGCCACGGATATAGCCACCACGCGTCACATCCGGGTATCAACATTCTAACGTTAGCGATACGATCGTCCCTGATCTTTCTTAGTCGGCCCACTCCAATTTGAAAAATTAAATGTCCAGAGTCCCAATTATTTTGCCAATAGTTTACTCGAGTCAGTCTCCGTGTACTCGTCAAATTTCAAAAAAATCGGTCGTACCGATCCCGAGATAATCGCTATCAAAGTTGCCGATCTCTAACGGGTTTAACCTCAAAAAAAAACCGGATACACTCTTTTCCTCGTGGCTTTCCAGGCGCGACCACGATGCCAACGAAAAATTGCACAGTCATAATATAACACTGACCAAACATTCTGCAAAAGTTTGACCATTTTAAAAAAAACACTTTCCAATATGGCCGCGTTAAAAGTCGCGGGATAACGGCCAGATCAGCGTATTTCGATTCACTAATGGCTGATTAAAGGAAAATTAGAAAATAAACAGGTAACAAACTAACCTGACAGAATTTTCGAAAATAAACTCATCGAACTCTGAAACATTCGTTAGAGTTTAAAAAATTGTAACATTCTCGCTTACAATAAGTACACCGCAGTTTGTACTAGCCGAGGAAACTTTTAAACGCGAATGAATTAACGGGAATTATCGCGCGGAAGATATCGCCACGATTATCGTTTCTTTCACACTTCTCGAGTACGTACGTGACCGGAAGCTCCAATCGATCGGGAACACGCGACTGTTCGATACATTTATTAACGATAGTGACGTTATTATTTTTATTTATTTCCTGTTCATTCATCAGTGGTACTAACAGGGCTGTGAAATTTTGTCGACCTTCGATCGTTGAGCCTGATTCCCTTCAACCACGAAACGATATGTAAGTTGCGTACAAGTACAACCGTCGATACGATTTATTTTACCGATCAACATCTCGCGAGGCAATAATTAATTATTTTCGACTTTATACTTAATTTTTTTATACTTAATTTTTTTATTTTACCATAAACTATTTTTTATTTTCAAGTCGGACTTTATACTTTTTTTATGTTACCATGAACTATTTTTTATTTACGAGACTGTCTATTTCCGGAAATATTTTATATCACAAAATTGAAATATTTATAAAAAAAATTGCGAAACTTCTAATATGAAAAACGATAAAATTATAGCGAATCGAAAAATTGATACTTCGACCCGGATAAATCCTTCGTCGAGCTATTCGTGAATATAAAGATTGGATACGTTAAAAGAAAAGGCTTTGGTAAAAAGCGGGCTAAAAAGGGCTTACGGACTTGGGCGGTAAGAAAATAAATCAGGACGATCGTTCAGCATAAATCCTTGGCAGCCTAGAGAACTTTGAGAGCCGATCGCTTTTTTTTTTTTTGTTTTATTTGCTCGTGGATTCTGGCCAACTCCCTTGGTCCGATTTCACTGTAGGACGATTTTAGGTATTTGAGATAAAGAAGGTTCGGACTCACCTACCACCTGGAGATAGCCAACCTGGCTCTTCATGGGATCGGTGTTTATCTGACACATGTAATCACCCTGGTCCGATTGCTTCACGTCCTTGATGTGAAGATACCACGTTCTTCTGTCCGTGTGAGTTACGGCTATCCTGTTATTCTTCGTTATCACGTGAGTGGCTATTGTCAGTATAGTTTGTGTATTCACTCGCAGCCACGCCACCTTCAATCATAAAAGAAACGAAAATTTCAATTTTTCGAAAATATCGATACCGGAATTTAGAAAATGGACCATCGGCATTTTTATCCTCGTACGTTCGAAGCAAGTAAATCTTCCTCTCGTTTCATTACTTTATTTCTTTTTAATTGTAAAAACTATAATTTTATCAATCGATTTAATAATTCTTATTTTTTGATTTTCCCATTTCTTTTCAAATTGACATGTTCGGCATTTTTTAAAATATTTGTGGTTTGTTTATTGAAAATTTTAATTTAATATTTTCATTAAACAAACCAAAAATATCTTCTTTAATTCAGAAAATGAATAAATGAGTAAATTAAAATATTGCATTAAAATCTATACAGCTTTTCTAACAGCCTACATAGGCTGCCTAATACTTGTGAGAAAGGCTGTATAAAATTTAATTCAATATTTATAACAATATTTATAACAATATTTATAACAAACCATCAATATTTTAAAAAATGCAGAAAATGTAAGTCTGGATAGGAAATACATATTTTCTATTCAAACAAAATTCGAATTTCTCGTAAAAAAAATCCTACAGCAATGTACCGAACGGGATTTCAAAGCAGATAACCCCAGTTCTATTTTGCTCTTTTGTTTTTATTTTCTGTACACTGTATGACATTTTGAAAATGCCAGTTTTTCACGATTATTGTATTTTGCAATATCGCATGCTATACTTTAAATATCAATTTCATCATTCACCGATTTTAAAAGAAAATACCTTTAGTTTCGTTTTGTAAAAAAAAAATGCACAATCTTTTTTCAAAAATATATAGAATATAGAAGAGAAATGTATTTCGTAAATTTTCTGTGCACCCTTACTTTTGACGATTATTAACCATAAATAGCAAGGCGAAGAAATTTTGGAAAGAATCTAAAAAATATTAAGTAACTCAAAAATCACAAAATACCACTTCTTACACGTTAAACTAAATATTAAATTATTCTAATAAAAGGCGAAAAAAATAACAAATGTTTTTCCAAGAACAAATCCAAAGCTAAAACTATCCTTTTCAAAGATCTTATCACTAAACAGTAATATTCCCATATTTTCAAAATCCAGCATGCTATTTATCAAACTGAAAAAATCATAAAAAACCGTGCATATTCAAGACGACGTCCTGAATGCACAAATAATCGTAAAAACAAAAATTAAAAAATACCCATACGAAGCTGTCTTCATCTGCTTGAAAACCCTATTTGGTAAATTCGCGTATAATTTTTTTTCGCCGAGACATTCGATTATTCCTCCGAATAAAAATTGCCAAAAATTTTTTATGAATACTACGTACACGTACAAAAATCTAAAGAAAAATGAGCCGGTAGCTGTCAATTTGCAATTCATCGAGGCCTACGATGCAATAAACTTAAAAAAATTAATGTTATGTAATATCCAATATAACACGACCAAAAAAAAAAAAAAAAAGAAAAATAATTCAGCCCAGGGTGGCTTCGATCGAAAATAATATTCGAGATCTTGAACGTTTACCGGAAGGGATGGTACGGATGAGAGAACAACGAGAGAAGACGAGGATTCCAATCAGTCGGTCGTTGCACCAACAATGCGTATGCGACTCGAATTATATTCGGCGGGAGTCAATAAAACATCCATACCACGTTGGTACATAGGAGAAAGAGGGTGGAGAAGCGAGTACACAACGAGAGAGGAGCCCGGGTCCGGGTGACTCGCTCCGACAGTCCGTGCGAATACGCATCGTGACTACTGTCCAAACCGATCGTGATGAGGAAGGGACGCGCAGAGAAAGGGCCTTTATATCGCGTTGGAACGTCGCGAAGCCATTCCAACGGTAAACGTTGCTTTGTCGCTTCCGTCATTCAATTGGCCGCCGGCTCTCCCCGTGTACACGTACTTAATTAAGGGAACGTCCAAATCGTCAGCTCTAATGACGTCGAGTGCATAGATTATATGACGTTTTCGAACAAAAGATTCACCCCTAATACTATCCATCGAAATAGAGCAAATATCCACCGTTCATCGAGCCAGGCAAACCGACCAATTGCTTCAGTACTGTGCCCGCCCGGAATACCGGGTGTACCGCTTTCACGATTTTATAAAACCCCAACCGGCCAATGGACTATCCATTCTCATAGCGCTCGGAATAAACTTCGTTAGGAATTTCATTGAAAAGTTCGCGTATTCGAAAAAATAACGTTTTTCGAAAACGCTGGCTTACTCTTTGCGGTGTAGTGTAACACACTAGTGTTACATCTAATACAATTCGGATTAATACCATTCAATTTTTCATTGAAATTTTTATTAACGATTCAAAGATTTATTCACATTTTTATTAACGATTCAAAGTTTTTTTCACATTTTTATTAACGATTCAAATTTTTATTCACGTTTTTATTAACGATTTGAATTTGTATTTAAATTTTTATTTATTTATAACGTTTTTAATTAATTGCGCCCACTTTAAACCCTGTTAAAGCTTCCTAGAACTTCAAGAACTACTTAAACATTCCTATTACACTTTTTCACGTACCGGGTGTCATTAATAACGAAAGTGCAAAAGCACGAACTTTTTACAACAGAAATCAGTTTACCAATTAGTAAAAAACCGTAATGAGTAAAAACTTGATTTTCAAATCCACTGAAGAAGAATTTGAAGTTTGAACCGTCGAATTAATAATCGCGGATTCGATATGGCGACTGTAAATGGTAAAAACTGTAGGATATTTTTCCAAATTTGGTGATCTGTTTTAATCGAAATCTTATTACACGAAACGCAATAAAAATAAAAAATCGAAATTTTTGAATACGATGCAACTTACGAAAATCTGATATTTTATTGAATATAGTGAAATTTTAGTGCGCAGAATTGAAGAAATATTTCATGACATTCGACAGTTCTGCTACAGAAAAGCACATCAATCCATTGAACGTTACGAGTTTCCAGTTCCATTATTAAATTTTTCAATATTTTTCGTAACCAAGAAAAAAATTGTTAATATTTGTCAATTTAATACATTTTGAGTACAGATTCGTAATCAAGGAGCCCGAGAACCATCGAGTTCAAAATTCCAAGCCAATTTCGCGTTATAAAAAATGTATGCTTCAAAAAATGTATGCCAAAAAATTCCTTTGTGCGAAATTTCGAGGTGAAAGAAAAATCGATATAAAAAAAGAATCATGGATCAAAAATATCGACGACGATAAATTTTCCATCGACATTTCTTTTTTTTTTTTTTGTTTAACGGTAAAACGCCTCTGAGATATAATACAGAAAGTAAAAAAAAAAAAAAAAACGTTCGCGCAGGCAACGTATTTGTATAATTAAATTTAGGACGCTCCCGCTGTGCATAAAAATGTGTGCAAGAATTTTACGGAAAACGTGACAAAAATTCTCGGCGTACGTAGCTCGAATTTCACGAAATTTAATACACTCCGCACATACGCCGAACACGCGAAATTGACTATCGCGCGCTCCCACGGTTTCATTGATTTACCGTTTCGGAGAGATTAACCAGTGACAGGACGTGCAAAAAAACAAAGTGAAAAGTCACCCGACTGCAAATCGTGATTAAAAAGGATGGAATCATTTGAAACGCAACGACGAAGGGACGTGTTAAACATTCGTGCACCGAGTCGTAAATCCTTTTTCACTGGTGAAACGTGGCGCAATCGCTGCCTGATAAATCTCCGTTTAAATGCACCGCGAACGATTCTCTCTAAACATGATTAATTAAACAAAACAAAAAACGGCAATTTCAATAAATAGATATGAACAATCGACTAAAAATTCGGTGGACCAAAAAAAACGAAGGTCGAAGGATGAAAAAATGCGAGATTAAATTTCAGCGTTTAATTAATAATTTCAAATAGCAATTAGTGGAAAAATTACTCCACCGTTTGATTATCGTCGGAATGGCGTAAAAAATTAAATAAAAAATATATTCACCCGATCTTCTCGCGAAACGAGGTCGTGTTAGTTAAAAAAAAAAGAGTATAATAAACGGAAGATACAAATTGAATAATAGATTATGAAAAATCGAGTTTCGAAATATCTCACAGCGAGTTCCGAAATGTTGAAATAAAAGAGAGAAAAAATTTCGACAGCGTGCCACAAAAAACGACGAGAAAATAATAATGAAAAATTACACAAATAATCCTTATTATTTCTGTATTTCATAGTAAACGAAAAACGAACATTGAATAAAAAATAATGAAAAATCGAGTTTCAAAATGTTCCACATCGAGTACCGAAATATTGAAATAAAAAAGAAAAAAAAAGATCAACAGTGTGTCACAAAAAAGGACATGATAATAATAATGAAAAATTACAGAAATAATATTCATTATTTCCGAAAACTCAAAATAAAAAAGAGAAAATAGCTCGAGCGTGTGTCACAAAGAGCGACAGAAAAAAAAACAATGAAAAATTACAGAAATAATCTTCCACCGTAATCAGCGTGAAAATTTCTCTCTGGTTTCAGTACCACCACTGAAAAAAATAATTACGAAAATTCAAGTATCCAAATGTTCCGCGGAATATTTCGAAACGTCAAATAAAAAACAAAGTAAAAAAGCTCAACGGCGTGCCACAAGAAATGACTGGAAAAAAAAAATTAAAAATTACAGAAATAATTTTTAACGTAATTAACGTGAAATTATATCTCTCCTTTCATTGGTGCAGCATTTATTGGCTCAATTGTAAAATAAAAAATGGATACCATTGAAAATTTACGGAAAAGAGAAAAACGTGAGAAACAGAGTGAGCAATCGAAGCGGCAAGTTTTTTGGCGCCGCGGCGCACTGTTTACACGATAACGATAATTGGGACGGTGTAAAATGGCGGGTAGGAACGCGATCGGAATTGGAGCGAGGCGAACTCGTCGATTTGGAAACCTTTCTATATTGTTAATTTATTGTCAGCAATTAACGGAGAACTCATTGTTTCGTCGCAGTCGTTTCTACGGCGCATTAGCGGAGCGATTCGTATCGTTGTTTGCATCGGAGTCCGCGGCTTGGGCACTTATAGTGATTAAGCCCAGCCTCGATTATCGGCACGAATGCTCTTGAAAATGAAGCTTTTACACGAAACCGGAAGCGTCCCTCCCGGAGTGCACACTTTATATACGGCGCGTACACACATCGCGAACACCCATTTGTCGGATCTACACTCTCCATGAATATTCAACGATTAATATATACCTAGCCCCCCCCCCCCCTCCCGAAGATCGACGGGTCACACGCGTTGTCTCTCTTCTGTGTAATTTGCACGTCGCTGCAATAGCACTTTGATTTTTTCATTTTATTGTTCGAATGAAAAAGAAATATTTGTCTCGATACTTTGGAAAATATTTTTTCACACCTTTTTAAATAATATATTGAAAAATGAATTTAATAATATATTATAAACTAAATTATGAAATATATTATTGAAGATTTTTTAATAATATATTTAAAAATGATTTTTATAATATATTAAAAAATCAATTTAATAATACATTTAAAACTAAATTATAAACTATATTAATAAACATTTTTTAACAATACACTTTATAATAAACATTTTTTTTCATCGCACCAATAATGTTATTTATTTATTTTACATCTTAAACAAAAATGTTGAATATTATGGAAGCCGATAAAATTTAATTTAACGCGAAGACAATATAAATAATCGGACCGAATAATAATCAAACGAAATTTGCAATTTTATTGTTTTTTTCCTTTTCTTTTTATTACTTTTTAATTATTAATTACTCATTGTCAGCGTGTTATATCAACGAATATAGTTAACTTGATTACGAGGATTGATACGTTACACGTGATAAATAATCAAATACGTCGATACGTAAACAAACGTCGAACATTGAATTCCATTTATTTCTCATAATCCTTCGCGTACTCTGCACATATATATTCATGCTGCAATTATCCCCAAAAGGATAAAACAAAAAAAAATAATTAAAAGCTGAACGTTCTCACAATCACGCAATTAGCCGATTAAAAAAAAATGTTGAGCCAATCGTCTCAATTTGCAACGTTCGTAAAGATCGAAATCGAGTTTCGAGACGACACGAAAAAAATAAATAAATTAAAAAAAAAACTCTCCGAGCTAGATTTCCGTAAAGAAAATTGTCCGCGTAACACGTGTTGTGTTTCGGTAGGTACGAATGAGACTAACGTTTCGGGTATCCCACTAAGAGACTCGCATTACAGACTTCGTGCTCGTAACCTTGTCGTAACCTCGAGTTCTCGGGCGTACCCGATAAACAAAAGGGCTTTCCCATTCTTTTTTTTTTTCTTAAAAAAAAAAAAACAAAACGGCAGTAAGAAGATGGCGAAGGGCACTGGAGGAGAAGAAACGGGAAACATTCGTGAGATGGCTTCTTTCGTAGTGGAAGCCGTAGCACCGTTGGGAATGGCGAAAAAGGAAGAGGCCAAAAATAAAATAAACAAGCCTGCGAACCGAATGCATACGACACGTATACGGCTCGAACATTCTTGGGCTCGAGCACCAACCGTCTTCGGTGTGATGCCGTTGCTTATAATATTATCTTTCTCTTTCTCACTCCCTCTTTTTTCATAAATATATACGTATATTTAAATTTTATCAATATATATATATATATACGTATGAAGAGTCAGAAGGGGAGAGAAAGATGATTTTGGTGGACATACGGGACGAGGAAGACGAGGAGGACGGCGACGGCGTGTCCCGTTGCCAACGTCGCCGCGCATTACTTTTCGTTTTGCTCGGATATTTTCATTTCCGCGACGCAAAATAATGCGGCTTAGCAGCCGGGGCTTTTCCACCCCAACCCAAGGATCCAAACGGGCAACGCATTGTCAGCGCTTATCTTCGTGCGCTCCCCGTTATTTTTTTTTTTTTTTTTTTTTTTCCCCCCCTTTTTTTTTTTCCCTTTTCTCTTTCATCCCTTTAATGCCCTCCCCCCCCCCCACTCGCTACCGGTTACCGCTCTCGTGAGCGCGCGAAGCTTTACAAAGCTCGCCGAGAGACTCGGATTTCGGCAAGGAATGCGAGAAAAAGCGTGCCTTAATTAAAATTGATGAACATGAGCACCCTGACAAATGACAGAGGAAGGTTCTTCGGAGAGGATGGAATTTACTATTATTCCTCGATCCGATTAGGAGTTTACCGAGTCTACTTTGATCTTCGTCGATACGTGGATTTACGGTAGGAAGCATTGGCTGTCCTTCGTAACCTCACTTTCACTCTCAGGGTTTCTCGTTTCCGGTCGATTCGTACGAGACGAGATGTAACTCGTTTTTTTTTTTGTTTTCGATCTTTTTTTCTTTGGTTTTTCATCGAAAATCCTCTTAGACTATTTATTTCGACAGGATCGATTCGACCGATGCGTCCGCCAAGGCTCGATACTTCGGAGCTGTTAATTACTCCGTTTTTGGAGCGATGCTGATCGCAGCCTCAACCATCGGCATCTACTTCGGTTGCTTCGGCAACAAACCCAAAACCCTTCAGGAATACATGCTTGGAGGCCAAACGATGAGTTTCCTCGTAATTGCCGCTTCACTCGTCACCAGGTTCGTCTACCAGTTTTTGGGAATTCATTGTGTCGGCCAGTTCTCGTGACAAATTTTTTTTTTTTTTTTTTTTTTTTTTTTTTTTTTTTTTTTTTTTTTTTTTTTTTTTTTTTTTTTTTTTTTTTTTTTACCTGAACGGCACCCTTTACTGGCTCATGTGCCCTTCGATGCTGATCGTTGGCTTGATCACGACGCAAATTTACATTCCGGTTTATTGGTCCCTTAAAATCACAACGGTTCAACAGGTAAATTCGTATCACGTTTTTTTACGCCCTCTTCTTGACTGCTTACTTCGAACGACGACCGTCGCGTAATCTTCCATCCAAATATTGGTTTTTTTGTCATGATCTCAGAAACGCAATTTAACCCGTGGAGAAATTGGTTGATTAATTCTTCGGGCATTTTTGCATTTATCTAGACCGTTTTTTATATATAAAATATATATAAGATATACAGAAAATATATCGAAAGTAGAGTCTTGCATATACTTATTCCTAAAATTATAAAGATTTGGTTTCACTACTTACGAGTTGAAAAATAATTTCGCTTTAAGAACAATAAAAAATCAATAAATTTACCTAACGAACTTAATTAAATCTCACATAATGATTATTATATTGTACGAATAATATAAATCACGAATTTAGTTTAATTTTATTGCATTTATTTCTTTATATTTTAACATTTATTTACACCGTTATTCTAAATATCGAAAGTATCGACCACAGCATAGCATATAGTTATCCCTAAAATTATAACGATTTAATTTCAGTACTTACGAGTTGAAAAATAATAGGGCTTTAAGGAGAATAAAAAAACAATGGATTTACCTAACCAACTTAATTAAATCTCACATAACAATTATTACATTACCCGAATAATATAAATCACGAATCTACATTAATTTTATCCAACAAAGTATGTTACATACGAATAATTATCAATAAAGCGTAAAATTTCGACTTTTTTCAAAACATTCCTGTCACGAGTACTCTTAATGCTGTGGATTCATCAGATACGATCCTAGAAAAGATATCCGACTTTTTGTTGCCCGTCTGTTTTTTTCCTATCGTCGTTCACGAAGAGTGCCTCTTTTATTTTCGTTAGGCACGAGAATCGCTTTGTTATAGACCACCTGCACCCTACCTTATTAGGAGGGAGCCCGTTTCACAAAAAGTCCTCGAAGAATTTCCGCTTACGACGTCACTCCGACTCGACTCTGCAAAACTCTCGCGAGCTTCTTTCTCACCTTCTCACCTACCATTGCGGAATCTTCGCTCCGTTCCCTCTTCCCCCACTCTCTTTCCATCTATCTCTTTCTCTCTCTTGGAGGGGCTCGAGACTCATCCGGTTCTTTCGTTTTCCTGACTCACCCCCGTTTAAGGTTCACCCCCCCCCCTCCCTTCTCGCCACCTACCCTACCAACTCCGCGTACACACTTGTCCAACCCTTTCCCTCGCGCCGAAACGCCCGAGGATATTTCTTCACTCCGCGAGTGACTTTGGAGCTCTCCCCCCTCCCCCTCTCTCTTTCTCTTGCCGACTCCTCGACGACAGCGACGACGTCGCCATTACTTTATAAATTACAGACCAAGTTTCCGCAGCCGCTTGCGTTTTCCAACTCCGGAGCCCAAGACTTTTCTAGAGATTTTCCTTTCCGGCCCGAGAGTACGATCACCCTGGTACCACCCACCCACCTTTACACGTGGACCTCGGGCGTACACAAACAACCACCATATTCTTCTTTCTCCCATCTTATTTAATATATACGAATAATATAGGGAAATACATAGGAAATGATTTATCGAGTTGAATCGTATGGCTCGTTTCAGTATCTGGAAATGCGGTTCGGTAAGAAGATGAGGGCGATCGGTTCGGTGCTTTTTGGCGTAAATACATTACTCTTCCTACCGATACTCATCTACGGGCCGTCTTTGGCCTTCAGTCAAGGTACATCGCTTCATTCGCTAGAATTACACGTCCCCTTTATTCTCCATTTCATACGTAACTTCATTAACTTTGTAAAATTACGTATGCATTTTTTTACGTAATTTTTATTTTTTTTTTCTTCATAAATTGTATTTTTCTTTTTTTTCTTTTTCATAAATGGTATTTTTATTTATTTATTTTGTCTTCATAAATTGTATTTTTATTTATTTATTTATTTCGTAAATTGTATTTATTATTTCATTATTGGTAAGGTTAACAATTTTATTCACCCCCAACTATTCGGTTTCTTTATTTCCATACGAGTTTACTCGTTTTATTACTTATTTAACTTTTTAAACATTGTTGTTTAATCTTACCGATACTCATCTGCGTGCCTTTTTTGACATTCAATTAAGGTACATTGCTTCATTCACTACAATTACTCATCCCGTTTATTCTCCATTTCGTACGTAACTTCATCAACTGTGTAAACTTTGTTTTACCTAATTTTTATTTATTTTTTCATAAATTGTATTTATTATTTAATTATTGGTAAGGTTAAGAATGTTATTCGCTCCAACTGCTCGGTTTCTTTATATCCACACGAGTCTACTCGTTTGATGATTTATTTAACTTTTTAAACATTGCAGTTCAATCTTATCCGAACTCGTATTACTCATTTATTGTTTCTTCCATTAAATAATAAAAATTATTAAATGAAATGAAATAATTAAATAATTGAAGAAACAATCGATTTATCATTTTTTACATTTTTTATTTAATACTTAATATTAATTCATAAATTTCATTATTATTCATAGAAACTAATGAACTTATTAAAAGTTCACAGGATAAATTTGGAGTGAAAATCGGGTAGGAATAATCGTCCGTTTGAAAATAGACCGGGAATTAAAAAAGACCAGAGTAACAAAAAAGAAAGAGGGAGGAAGAGAACGAAAAGATTTCATGAACTTTTTTCATAAGTCTATGTGGAGCTAATCGGCTCTGCATAAGCGCGTTTCCGACGAGGTCACGCGTAATCAAAGAGGAAGAAAACTTCCTGTCCCTAGAGTCCGAGTCTTGACCTTGACGCGACCTCACTCGAGTCTAACTCGTTCGATATGTTTCAGTATCGGGGATAAATGTACACGCGATTAGCGCTACCGTTTGCTTCGTGTGTACCTTCTACACGATGCTGGTAAGTCGAGTACTATATATAAAAAAAAAAATTCTGTATATTAAAATCGAACTTGACTTTGAACTCGATAAGCCAGGAAAACTATAGTTTCCACTACAATCCAAACAAGAGATTATCGAATTTCGTTATGCAACGTTTGGAGCAACATGAATTCGAGAATATCACGTATCGAAGTTTACCCGGCAGTGGTATCGTTCCAATAATATGTTTACCTTCAATTTCTGCACCATAAGAGGTAGACTTATTTCGCCTCGGTTAGTATGGCTAATCCTGATAACAGATATACCTACCCTCGAATTTTTTTAACGGCACTTCGGAATTTCATCAAATTTGACCGGACATTGTCGAATTGATAAACGAATGACTTTCT
Organism: Ophioninae sp. A BG-2022a; assembly: GCA_030523105.1. Classification (NCBI taxonomy): domain Eukaryota; kingdom Metazoa; phylum Arthropoda; class Insecta; order Hymenoptera; family Ichneumonidae; species Ophioninae sp. A BG-2022a. The sequence goes on from JAPYZI010001374.1 coordinate 37,169, forward strand.
TCTCATCAAATTTCGTGAACCCAGAAAAAAATATAGAAAATGCCTCCGAGCATCTCGAAATTTCGAAATCACTATTCTACCAAACGGATGAACCGATTTGGACGAAATTTGTTATGAGCATTCAGGACACTGACCCGAAGGGTTTCCTGGTCGCCATTTTTTCAAATTTCAAAAAAAATATACAGTTTTTGATTAAAATGTGAGAAATCGCAAATTGATATCGTAAATTGTATGTCATTTCCGTAAAATCGATGACCAAGAGACGAAAAGCTATACTTTTTCAGTTTTGCGGTATCAATTCTTATAATGAAATAGCAAAGATCAGGTATTTTGAAAAATTACAAACGTAGCAATTACGTGCCAACAAAACTCAAAACATTATCGACCATCATGAAAATTCTGTTGATCGAATTTTTCACTGGTGACATAGCGGTTTCCATTGTTCATTTTTACCGCTCGTATACTTCCAGAACAATTTGTTTTTTTGACAGATCGAAAGCAGCAGCCACAAGCTCTCACGTTCGTTTTATCTCGTGACAAGATGTCGGGTTCCAACGCTCTGTACTTTCTCTTAAATATTTCCCAACCCTTTCGTGTTCCCAGAGTGTTTCACCGAATAATATGAGTGTTCCCAGTACACCAATTTTTCAACACAGAGCTGGCGTTAATGTTTTTTTTCGTTCAGAATCGAAATGCCGGGAAGTGTATACATCATGGTGATCTTAATCGTGAGAAACATGAAGTTGGCAACTTGTGAAAATGTTCCAAAAATATTACGAGCTACGATATGCGTGTGCCTAACCCTGAGACGTCAAAGCTGATTGGGTCAAGTTGTATCTTCGTTGTTTTAAATTTATTATTATTATTATTATGATTTCTATTATTAATGATTTGTTTGTAAACGTCATTTATTTTTAATTCTTTTTTATTTTTAACGATTGCTATTAATGGTTGTTAATCGGGGTTAAATAGGTGTTTGTGTCGTCTGATTTTTCTATATCAGATATTATGTTCCTGTGTTTCGACGATCGTCCTTCGCAACCGGAAGTAAGTATGAACGTGCGCTTCCGGTAAGTTACTATAGGTTTTTCATTCCATCATATTTAAGTAGTAATAATGAAAAAATTTCATAATTAATATTAAAAGAGGAAGGAATGATAAAACATTAATTTGTTAAAATTAACGCAGGGACGTGGGGATGTGAGATTGCATTTATAATGGGAAAACGTATCGAGGGAAACCGTTTATAAGAGGATTATATACGGATGATAATGAGGTAAATAAAGAGGTAATGATGAGAAGAATCAGTATCTTATACGTAACATTTTGAGGGTAGATGTTGTAACCCCTTTGTTGACTCTTCCAGGTCGTGAGAAGTTGGTGTACCTCGGCGAAAGGTTTTCATTAGGGGAGGGGGAAAGGTTTCATTTCAAGGGGAGGGAGATGCTTCGACCATGATGAGGATTCATCGAAGTATCTCTCCGTGGAATTCAGCGGGTGAACTTTTAAAATGACGGAATACTCCGAAGGGTTCAACGAGAGAGTTCGAAGATGAAAAAAAAAATGCCCCGGAGGGCTCACCGAAGGAGTACTTCAATGGAAAAATGCCCCGAAGGGCTCAACCAAAAGCGCTCTACGTTGGAAGGTTCTGGAGGAAGTTCTTTGATGGAAAGTTTCCCCGAAGGGCGCATCAACGAGAAGTTTTGGACGCCTCTGTTTTGGATACAACAATAGAGTTATCTGACCACGGTTATTTTTATTTCCTCATTGTCCATCGGTTTATCTACCCTACCGTTATCCCTTCATCGAGTTACGAGAATAAGAGAAAAAGAATGATTGCGGGTGGGCGGGGGGGGGGGGGGAGAAACGCCTCAAATCTGCAAGTTAAACAAAACTCGCTGGAGTACGTGCGGAATCGTATATTATTCAGTCGGAAGAAAGTTTCGTCCAGGGAAGTAAGGCAAACAGATAAGGCAAAGAGATTGGAATACAGAATCGAGATTCACGGATCGATTAGGCCCGGACGTTAATTTTTCTGTTCTTCCAGTTTATAGATAAATTTCCGCATGATTTTTCATGATCGATAAAGTTTCATTATACAAACTATGGAAGGTAAATACCGTTATTGTAAATTGTGATAGTAGAGAATAAATTGATGAATTTTAAATAAAAAAAACCCCATATTTTTATAGAAAAACTACTATTTAAAATCAACTATTTTTCGAATTTCTATATTCAAACTTTATTTAAACTTTATTTAAACTATATTTATACTATATTAAAAATGTATCTAAACTGTATTTATACTTTCTATATTTTAACTAACTTTATAAAAAACCACTTGTAATTAAGTTATTTTCATTAAGGGGGATTCCGTTTTTAATGGCCGTAATATTTTTTCTGAGCTAATAAAAATCAAATCAATTGTACCGCAATAAACTACAAGAAAGTCTGCAACGAGAACAAAAGATCTACCAACGCCGTTTGTTAGAAAGTTAGAAGGTGATGAGATTTCTAGCAATGCCCATTCTCGAAAAGAAAGTCCCAACTCATTTGTTTAAACTATTTTCGATCGCAGTATTTCACTCCTCTTCCATCGAGTGAAAATCATGCGATCATAATTGTTATAAAATTCGACCCTCGCGGAAATGCGCTGAAGCCAAATTCCGGCGAAGACAAAATAACGATACACTTTGTAGTAATTAGAAAAATGTACTATTCTTTCGCAGATTGACTCGTCATCGATCTCGTTCGCTCGAGGGAATGAAAACATGATTTTGGTCTCGGTTATTTATTGAAATTAACAAAAAAGTAATATAATATCACAAGCTTTTCTTTTTATAACAAACACCATGACGAATGATCGTCGTCAAGAAAAAAATCGATACGGGGCAAATTCTCGAAAAAAACGTAAAAGTCATGTAAAAATAATACGTGTATCTATTACACACATTACTTTGTTTACAAATGACGAATGAGTGCTTCTTCATTTTTCAAGTAGCCCGAATAAACCCAAACAAACCCTTCAGATTCAATTTGCGACAGCACAGCGTACGAATTTGAATAAAAATAGTTGAACCTCAAGTGCAATCCGAATGCTATTTCGATTGGTTGGCAATACAAAATTAGTGCATTCTAGACTAGGCTAGCCCGTGGCTGGAGGACCTTTCGCCGTCACAGCCTCTATTGAGGGTTTGTCGAATGACGAAAGGCATTGATATTTGCACCGCGTTGTCACAGGGAGGTTTGAAGGGGATCGTATGGACGGACGTGCTGCAGGCGATCATTATGTTGGGCTCGTGCATCACTTGGGTCACGATCGGCACGTGGAACGCTGGTGGTGGATCCAGGATATGGGAAACCGCCAACCAGGCTGGCAGAATCCGCATATTCGAGTTGAGTTCGTACGCGGATATTAAACATTCATTTTTTTTTTCGTAATACTATATTTTCCACTTTCAATCAAATCGAGGTTACGTAGTCGAGCAAGTTGAAAGTAGAGAGACGCGTAGAAGATGTTCCAAGTGATTCGTGAGTGCAAGAGAGATGACCGAAATTATTAAACCGCGATTTTTCAAGGATGTAACATTTTTATTGTAAAATAAATGCATCAACCACTCCGTTTATGATTTCTGTAAATACTGATACTCGATTTTTCATTCAAACTTTAACGCCGATAAAAAAAAAACGGATTTCAAAAATTTGTGAGGTTATGTCGATTTTCCATGTATCCGCAAAGCTTACAGGCCTCGGGCAGAACGCACGTTGAATTAGTAATGTACACGTTCCACTAGACTTTGGTGTATAATGATGACGAGTTTGCGAACTCCTTTTGCAGAATGAATCCGAGTCCTTTTGTTGCCCGGAGCTTCTGGACCATGACCCTGGGAAACATGGGTCTGTGGGTCGCTAACAGTGCCATCAATCCAACCACGGTACAAAGATACGTTGCTGTTTCGAGCCAACGGAAAGCAACGCGGTATAAAACGAGTTTTATATAACCGAGTCTTTATTTGCGCCGAAAAATCACACCGCAATTATAGGGAGTAGAAGCATTTCGAAAATCCAAGATTAAAAGTTCTTTGTCATTTTTTCCTACGATGTACCGTTGCTTGGATATTTACCGATCAATATTGACCATTAAGACGCTGCAAGATTTCCCCCACTCCGCGTTCGATCTTTACCGGTGCGTTTCATTGGTCATTTCTAATAACGCGATATCTACGAAACGGGGCATCGGAGACAAATATTACAAAGAGCTTTTCGTCTAGAAACGGGACGATCTATCTACTCCATAAATATTTGACTCTGAACAATGAATATGCAAAAAATTAATTCATTCCGTGCCCCGAGCTAAACTCATTCTCGTGTAGACGTCTCTGCAAGCTCAAATCTAACGGCAGTCAGGATTTGATTCCCTCGAAGAGACGAATAGCTGTGAATTGTTCGAGCGTAAATTGGTCCAAGCTCTGTGTAATGGGTATACGCTCACTCTCGTGATATTATATACCACTAGTACCGAACCCTCACGGAGTCCTAGAGCAAGGGCCAGAAAGTGCGAGTAAACGATTTCCATTTTGAATCTCCTACACCAGTGCAGAGTTTTGCTTTCTCTCTCTTCAACCCCCCCCCCCCTCCTCGTCTCTCTTCCTCTCCTTCCTCTGCTCTCACCGAACTTGAGCAAATAGAGCGAGTAAGATACTCCGTGTGCATTGGGAGATACGCACGTGTTGGTCTATCATCTACAAACGCACATGTACACGTACACATACACGAGTGCGCGCGCACGCGTTGGCCGACGAGGCGAGCGGCTAGCTCTCGGCTTTTCGCCAACACCCTAATTATTCCTGGCCCGTTAAACCCGTTTAGTACATCGATTTGGCAGTACTTGCACATATTATTCGACACGCCGTGAGGCAGTGCAGCTCCTCTGTGGCATGCTGCACAAGGAAGTCCCTCTTTCCCTCGTACGAGCCTTTCTCAAATATGCGATGAGCCGATCCAAGGCTCGTGAGTCGTATGGAAGCACTTTGCATTTAATAAAAGCCTATTTTACACCCTCTCAGAGATTCCTTTGGATCGGCACCGAAATCTATCTGAATTCGTGATGAGCTATCGATAAACTTCCGGCCCGTTTTATTTCTGTTTTGGTAATGTTACGCAATCGGTGTCGTGTGATAATAACGCGAGAAATACAGTTCAATCGGGGTCAGTCGATATGACTGATTAGGATAGTAGATACTCATGGATTTCGTAAAGGGATTTCCAGAATTTGAGAAAATGTCATCAGGCAATGTCAAATTGATAGACGAACGGCTATATTATCAAATTTCTTGTATCAATGAAAATAAAAAGTAAATTCTGTTACCATGCGGATGCCATGATGGAAATGATGGAAAATTAAACGTTTGGCTAATGACCCGACTTAGAGGGAGGTCAAATTCAAAACATATTTTGACAGCTTAAGGATATTCTTGCGTTATACGAATTTAAAGATTAATCGTTCAAAATTAGTATGAACCTTCTTAACAATCGTACTCAACTGTGGGTTAAATTTGACAAAGTTTGTTCGTCTAAAAAATCTTGACATTTGTTGGAAAAAATTGTCTTTTTTCGTAACTTTCTATAAGATCTCTTGTTAAAGTTGCGATTTTTATCACTGAATATCTCGATTACCAAACAGTGAAACCTTTAAAAAAATTTTATACGTTATAATATGACGCTCAAGAAGATTCAAGTCATTTTTCAAACAATTATCTTTAAAAAATTGTATCTAACAACTTTTCCCTTACTTTATATATACTATTGTGATTATGGCACATGAACATCCTAAATGATTTGATTACATCATATTTTTTACAATATCCGTGGGTATCTACGAGTAGTCGGTAACTGTTTACGATTTTGAGAAAATCTCGTCCGACATTTGTAGAATTTAGTTTGAGGCCCTGTTGAAGCCCTTTGGAGACTAGAGTCAATGTTTTCGAGCGATATTGATTCCAAGCTACGTCAAATCGTCTTGGCTGCGTCAAAGTTTCGCTTGGAGTGAAGTTACCTCTTAAAAGGATCACCGCTTCAGAAAGCTGAGGAAACCTTATAAATAAAAAAAAAATAATCTTCCCTTTAAATAAAATAATAAAAAATCTAAATGAAGCCTTAAACAAATATAAAAATAAAATTAAATAAATATTGAACAAATATTGCAGAGCTGTTGTGCTGTATTGCGCTGGGATTATTTGCATGACCACATTGAGCACGTTTACTGGCCTCATAATATACACGATATACGGGGATTGCGATCCGGTCCTCGATGGGGTGAGTCATCGCTTAATCTCTTTACGTATATAACAATGCCGTGGATTTTCTTCCGCATCGCCCCCCGTCCATCCGCTTACTCTCGTGCATAAACCTCGTTTCTGACATTCTCTTGAGGTTTTGCGGAAAATTGATTGGATTTATTGTACGACGAAGAGACCGTAGACTCCACGAAAAATGAAAGGGGAGAATAAGTGAACGCGAGGATTTGGAGAGGAAGTGACGGATGTCGCGTAATGACGAAGCCGGATGAATTCGATCGATACTTTTCCGAAACGACAGTTTTCCGAGATACCGAAACGAAAATTTATTCAATCAAAAATTTATTAGTCGCTACGATCATATTTTTCTCAAAAGTCTGGAAGATCGAATTGGCAAATACGCTGTTGTTTGTCACGTGATAATTGGGATCGTGACGAGGTACGGTTGTTTCAGCAAGTGAACAAGCACGATCAGTTGGTGCCTTATTTCGTTATGGATACGGTAGGCCATATTCCAGGATTGCCTGGACTCTTCGTTGCTGCGATCTTCAGTGGAGCTCTCAGGTACACTTTCGCCAATTAGTTATTTAATTAAAAAACTTTAATCAACAACGGTTTAATTAAGAAAAAGTTCGTACTTTCGTCCGGGACTAGTCTTCCGATCGATCGGTCGTTGTTAATTGTTTCATTTGTAACTGTTTCATAACTTTTCACGCTGAAAAACGAACGCGTTGAAATTCTACTCGTTTATACGCAATTCGATATTTACGAGGGGTGGGTTAATCGAAAATGATGAAAAAAGAGAGATATACGAGAAAAATTAGCTCTCGGGTACTACCATCACGCGTGTACGGAGAGACAAGAACGGTTATGGGAATGGATATGCCGGATGCTTTTTCCATTTGTTGCGCTACATATTTTTTCCCGGTGCGAACGTATTACCCGTGGGTACAGGATGAAAAGGACCGCGCTTTGTCGTTTATGGTGTCGCTCCGCATGGTTGAACGAGCAAATATATCCGGATAGTGAGTCTCGCTCGGTTGCGGGCATTGTTTAACATACCAATCGATACATCAAGAGCTACATCCCCGTATTCACGGTAGAACGGCTTCGGGCTACTAACCCACGACGCCGCAAGACGACGGAAAAATACGCTTGAATGAAAGTCCGGTGACTCTCGCTTTCGCGCGTTACTTCGATTGCCCCTCATCTTGATTTACTACGCTTGTCCCGACAAGGAATATCACTCCGGTCTCCGCCTTCGATATTTTCTTCGAAATAACTCCACGGGGCTCGTGAATTTTTATTTAAATTTGGATTCTTTAAATTACGTTTATTTAATTTTCGATTTTTGAATTTCAATGTTTTAAAATTCGATCTTTTAAGTATCGTTTTTTTATATATATATTGTTTAAATATCTATTTTTAAATGATCAATTTGTAAATTTCATTTTCTTAAAATCTGAATTTTCAAATGGCGATTTTTGTATCACTTTTTTTTAATTTCGTTTTCTAGAATTTCAATTTTTCTTTAATTCGACTCAATATTTGAAATTTTTTATTTTCGATTTTTTAAACTTAACCTTCTGACCCACACTATACTTTGTCGCCACGTTAAAACACATCGTGAGTTAGAAGTAACCCAAAGGTGCTATCTTTTATAGAAATGATTGAGAGCATTCATTTATAAAGTTTTAGTAGTCAACTGGAATCGCCAGAATATCCGTGGTAAGAATGCATAAGTACAAACAGGATATCGACATCAGAAAAAACATTAATTAACAAAAAAACAGAATGCGTGAAGTAAGGTGAAAAATACCTTGTACTATTAGGATAACGTCGCGTGTCATTGATGACCCAGGTGTTCACCGAAGTATTAAACTTAGATTTTCAATGAAAAATTTACGCCAATCCTCGCTACGGATCAAAGCCCCCGAATTAAGCCGACCGCGATGCATCAAACGCCCCTGGCTAACCGTTTCCCCCACTTGCGAGGTGCTCCCACTCCGTGTCAGTGTTTCTCAACTCCGCTCGACGCGTGGCCAATCGACGTATCCCCGCGCGTCCGAGCGCGGTGTATAAGAGCTCCAAGGTGCCACAGATATGAGACATTCGTTGACGAACGGACACAGAGATCATTCACGTTAACTCACTTCTCCCTTCTTCCATAAATATATTAATACACACTGAAGTGAATGTTATCGTAAAAAAAGACGCAAATGATTTCAAGCTTTCGAAAAAAAGAACGGTACCTCATGATTCTCCTCATACGAAATTGATAAGATCGAAAATTTCGGTATAAAAAAATCGTCAAAATGTTTATAGCGTCCGTTAACGAAACGGGGTAATCCATAAACGTCGGGATAGAATGATTCATTACTCTTGAAATATTACGACGAAGCTGAGTGAGAAAAATTGAGTAAATAACTGATGGGTGTTTCCCTCAAAGAGAGTTGCGAAGGTTTGACGTTTAACAGGGTTGAGGTACGTGTGTACGTTGGCGCCGGATGAAAGTCTCGGCAAGAGGATACGAAAAGATGAATTACGCTCGGCGACTTATTACAGCCCGGGTTAAGGCGCGTCTTATAAATTATTCACCTAATATCTCTTCTTCTTCCTCCAATCCTCTCCCTCCTCCGCCTCCTCCTCAGCTTCTTCGGCATCACTCGCCTTCTCGCTGCTAATAATTTGATATGTCAATACGCAAGTCGACGGCAAAAGGCACAGCTCTGAAGAACTATACTTGTGTGCATTAGTTTGTATATATAATCAGTCGAGCGAGGAAATTCATAACAAGGAGGGCGTTGTCTATGCCGCCGAATGGGAACACCGGTGGAAGAAAATCCGAGCTCGATCGACTCGACGTGCTCGCAAGACTTTAACGAACCGTACCGGAGATGCGACAGTCTCCTCGTATTTCGAAACTTTTGATCGGAGTTATTGGAACGACTTTTCAATTAAGACATTGATAAAAAATTTAAAAAAACATACCGTTTGAGCCACAGGTAAATTCTTTCGTACCCGCCCCTACGAGGGATTTTTTTTCGACATACGCGTACATTTACAGCTGACTCGTTAGCACCCGTTCATCGGAGAAAAATGCTCTTTTTCCGGTTTAAACGAACATTATCGTTCAACGAACTTCAATCGCGTTCAACTCGAACAACTGTTATTTCATCATGAAAAAAGTTGTTCCAAATGGAAAAAAAGAAAACAAGGGTGCCATTCGAAGTCGATAGCGTTATAAACTTTGTCAATAAACACTCGTGCTTCTGGAACGGGGAAACAGCAGGCATTGTTACAAAAATGTCATCCGATCGAACGATTTGTTAATAGTTAACGTTTGGTAAACCGTTTATTCGCGTGACAATAAGATTAGTAAACAGTCGCTTGCGAAGCGAAACGACGCAACGTTGCGGTCGGACTCGTTGAACGTGCATAATCGTCTGTTTTTAATTGTTTACCAGTTCGCTCTCCGCGGCGATGAATGCCCTGTCCGGCATTGTCTTCGACGAATTCATCGCGAAATTGAGGTCTCCATTGAGGTTGAGTCCGCGCACGAGTGTCAAATTGACAACGATGTTGATCGGTTTCGTGGCGCTCCTCATGACCTTCATCGTTGACAAAATGGGCGAAATAATACAGGTATACCTTTCGAAATTTTCTTTTCTCCTCAGCTGTGCGACCACCTTTTACTTCTTTCCTCACCGTAATTCCCACGCGAAAGAGTGAAACGCGTGGGAATTAATTTTCCTCGGTCCAGGAGATACGCAGCTTGGTGTATGATATGCGCCAAGACTGTACATCAGAAGACAGCGCGAGCTTTATTCCGACGCGTGAGAATTGGAGCGAGAGGAAGGGTGTTGAAAATAACGACGTCCCGCCTGCCCGAGAGGAACCCTCGTACTTTCCGACTTCTCCCTCAGCCGCCCTTTTACCTTCCTAATTTGCATTGAGATAACCGTCGTCTCGTACACACACGCGCACACACATTGTAATCGGCGGGTATAATCTACTGGCTCGCACCGCGCAAATTCCCCTCGCGTGCGCATGTATATCGCCTTCTTTCTCTCTCCCTCTCTCTCTCTCTCTCTCTTCGTCCATTTTGGACGTTCTTTCTCACTCCGTAGCGTGTAATCCATCCGCCATACCGAACAAATTGTAATAAGCGGAATTAATCGTTGCAACGAGCGTAAGGCCGTTCTCGGAAACGTACATGACCCCGTGAAGAAATTGCCCCCTCGCTTTCCCATTACAAATAAGTGGAGACACCTATTCGTATAATCCTGTATTTTGCGTTTTGTGATCCCAACAAGGTGACGCTGACCTTAAACGGAGTGACTCTGGGTGCCCTGCTGGGCATCTACACCATAGGAATGACGTGCCCCTGGGCCAATGAGAAGGTAAGGCCCAATGAGAAGGAGAGAAACGGTTTGACCTCGTAAGAGCAACGATAACTCCAAAAGCAACCTTAATGAACGATTAGGTAGTTTGAGAACTATTGGAACCTTGAGCAAATAGAAACCTGTCGAAACAATGAGTCAAGAGACCTTGAATCGACCCCATTCTCGCATCAACAGTTTGATCATTGACCCAGGGCCCGTTGTTGACCTTACCCAAACTGTGCAGCCCCCACTGGAGGGTTTCGGTAATTTGACTGTACTGATCATCGTACGTTGGAGGCTCGTCGCTCGATGTCCTTGCTCTAGATGTAATTTAATCAACGGAACATTGAACGGACCAAGTTATAGCAGTAAATGGAGATTAATTAACGGTTAGCGGGCTGGAGTTACATCGAAGCCGCAGAACCCGTTGACGGAGGCTGATGAGGAAACTCGGCCCTTACGGGGTCGAGTAATATCTGGGAATCCCCATAGGTGTACTCGCAATCCATTCCCGAAGCTCTGATACTCGCATCAAAATTCATCCCTTATTTTTACGACTCCTCGATCTCTTCGGTATCCCTCTCTCGCTTGGATTTGAGCATTAAGCCGAACCAGATGGAAGCCAATGCGAGGGAGGGTAACGGCGTGTTATTCAATTTTAACTGGTCTTTTGGCTCCGAAGGGGACCATCATCGGGGCATTCACGAGTCTCGGTATTCTCGTATGGATCGGTGGTGGCTCCTTCCTCGCGAAGCTCAGAAATGGCACAAGAACGTACGAACTGGTTCTCTCGACGAATAGCTGCGCAACGAACGTGGATTACCATCAGACGCGTATTAATCAGATTCATTCGAGGTATGCGCAACTACGTACTAGTAAATGTATTTGCGAAACGGCTCGTGTTCACGTTTCGGGCAAAGTGTACACATCCATCCGCATTAGTAATTTGTATGTATACGTCAATATTTCAATGGCTGTTATAACTGGGCTTTTCCAAATCGCCAATGAATTTCGACCTGGAACAATGATGATTATTTCGAATGTGCGAATTTTGCAGCATCCATCCTATCGACGGGAACGAGTCATCGATGTTCCTTCCCTTTCGTATTTCGTTCGCTTATTACACCCTATTGGGGGCCCTGATCGTGATGGTGGTCGGTGGTTTGTCGAGTTTGGCGAGCGGGCCAACGAACCCGAAATACCTCGATCCCCGACTCGTAGCACCGCCCTTTCGTTTTCTATTGCCAAAGAGACGACGAAAAACGGATGTGGAACGGGAAGGCATTAAATTACTCGAGGGAACGCGATGGAGATCCACCCTGGAGAACGTCGATTAGAGATTGAGAGAGGGAGAGAGAGAGAGAGAGAGATGCGCCTAGATCGGATACTCGAAAGGACTCGCTCCGCTGTTTCGACGCGGATGACACTAAAACCCGCTTCTGGAAGGAGATCCACCAAGCGAGAGGTGAAGGGGCTCAGTGACGAATCGCAGTCGAAAATTCTCGGATCTCGTGGCAAAGAAGCAATTAAGGAGGTTCCACGTTCCAAGTCAAGAGTCACATCCAATGAGAAATTTCGCAAATTCGCAAAGGGATCCTTCTCGTTCAGCTTCTTCACGCTCGATTTTTAATCGAAATAGTTACAATGCTATTTCAAATTTCGCCTCGTTGTTGCTAATAAATATTGCAATTATCGATTTTTCAACGAAATAATACAAATAATTGCATAAACTCTAAATTTTATTCACGGCTAGTACTACCCATACCGGAAATTATTATTTTTTTTTTCACGAATAAAAATACCGTTTTTCTGGATTAAGAGAAAAACGTCATCAACGAATACATCCTATTAGCGTTGAAGGCCTCGTGGATAACGCGCCATTTCCAACGCGAATCATCATAGCCTTGATACTTTTGTACTTCTCGACCCTCTCGCGTCTCGAGTCGCGGGACGAGTGCTTTTTCTCGCCACTTCGGTGAAGAGCCTGAATTCACGGATCCACGACTATACGCAACGGACACTCCGACCCAATCGTAACAACGGAGTTGAACCCGTTAAGATTTCCAGTTTGCAAAAAATTTTATTTCGTTTATATATGTATATATATATATATATGTATATACATATATGTATATATAGACAGGGTGTGACATAAATAGTGGTCCACCGTTAAGGATTTAATTTACCAGATAGTTAACTATAACATATTATTATTTTAACTATTTTTATCCAGGGTTTGTTTGGGTTTTGTCGTAGCGTAAATAAAATACAATCTATAAAAAAGAATCTTCATTCACGACTTCTCTATTATTCATCAGCACGGAACAGAAATCAAAATGAGAAAATATTGGTAGTTTTTAAAAAATACACCCAAATTTGTAATAAAAGATTACAAATTCGTCAAAAAAATAAAATTTCTGTTTTTTTTTTTGTAAAACCTTGGATAAAAATGGTTGAAATAATAATATGTTATAGTTAACTGTCTGGTATATCGAATTCTTAACGGTGGACGACTATTTACGCCACACCCAGTATTCATATTAATACGATAATTATTCGTACTATCAACCCGAAAATGTTCGTAGTAATATTTTTCCATGATAAGACGAAAATAAAAATAAACGATTTTTTGAAAAATTGTAAAAACCATCTATTCATATGAATATGCACGAAACCCAAAAAAAACCAAACAAATGTTCTCAAAACGCATAAATCTACCAAAAATTATAACAGTTCGAGGGGATACCACGAGAGAATTTACGTATTTGATATTGAAGGCGTAAGGGCGATAGTCGTATGACAATCGACAGGAGAAATATTCTTGAGGTGCGAAGAGAAAAGCGCGGAGGAGGTCTTTGGCGAGTCAGCGGAAGGAGTAATGGGAGCATCGTAAGGAGACGTCGAGATAGGAAAAGTAGCGAAAGGCGACTGTTTTAGTTGTCGTTGTCATCACCGACGTCGTCGAAGAGAGTACGTCGTCACCGAGAGGATTTTAACATTCCCAAGAGGACGTCCCCACTTGAAGCGGAGACGTCGAGGACTCGAGTTCCTCGTAACAATGATGGCACTGCGCGATGACGTAACGGACGTCTCTCCGGTACTCGGCTCGTTCATTGTGCGCGTAAACCCGTACGAATGTAGGTACTCGCGTACTTGAAAAAACGCGCACTCTCCTCATCGCCATTGTCTTTTTTTTCTTTTCCTTTCTCTTTTTCCATAAAAACGGAAGAACATCATCGGCCGCGCGTCTCCGCGGATTTGCTCGCGTTACAGGCGCTGGTAATTGGAAAATTTTGTACAAAACTCCAACGCAGTAATGGACCGTTCAACTTTCTCGATCTACGACTCGTTCTCATTAAAACACGAGAATTCTTAGACCTCTTACGATCAACGATCGTGGATATATTTGAACTCCGAATATCAGACTTTTTTCATTCGATGGTCGGGCCTGGCTTTACAGCATCGAAAAATTCTTACAGTAAAAAATTTCTCTTTTTCAATCCTTTCTCCAGACGTAAAATCTTCATAGCTATCTCAAAAAAATGTCGGAAATATAGAAAAAAGCACTTTTGAAAAAACAGTCACGAAAACGGACCGATGGATGGGAACTGATCAAGAAACGCGCATTCGTCGAAGCGGGGAGCCGATAACTGGTAGAATAACGGGCTGGGGATCCTCCCCCGCATATTCCCGACCGATTCCACTCAAACCCCCGTCCCGCTCAGTTTCCAACGTTTTCCCGTAATCCCGATAACTCCCGCGGGTGGCTACACACGAGCGTACTTTTCGTGATTTGTGACGCCGATAATTATCACAGAAAAATTTTGATTTGTTATTCGGACGTGAAACTGGGCGAGCGGGAGTTCGCAACGGAGAGTTAATACAGCACCGAGAGTTTGACTAGATCTCTCGATCAATGTGAGGGCCCTTTAAGCGGTAGCCTCGCCCCAATCGAAACTTTAAAGTAGCTTCAATTCTAATCGACGCAGCTTGGATCGGAGTCGGTAGGGCAGAATCGGCGGGAGATGAAATTTTAGCAAATGGCGACTAGGAGGCCCTCTGAATCAGTGTCCTGAATGCTCATAAGAAATTTCATCCCATTCGGTTCATTCGTTTGGGAGAATAGTGATTTCGAAATTTCGCGGTGGTCGTAGACGTGTTCTCCATTCTCGTAAGAGGTAGGCATTACCCGCATCGAAACTTTGAGGCAGCTTTGACTCCAATCGACGCAGCTTGGATTGGAGGGCAGAATCAGCGCGAGCTACTACTACCTACCGTTCAACAACATTGGCGCTGGTCTCTAAAGGTCCGCAAAGGTTCGCAATGGGCCTCCGGTTTCACTACGTAAGGTACCTGTCCCATGTAAGGCCCAGTGCCTAATAAAGCCCACGTTTTAAATATCCAAAACTACAAAGTCAAACGGATCGAGCTCTCATCGTCGAGTGTCTAACTTTGAATGGCCAGAATTGCCATACCGAAAGAAATTTGCAGTCGTAGGCGTTTATTAAATTTCGACGTACTAAAACTTTCGAAAGTAAAAAGTGTTTACAACCTAGTGAATCTTTATTCTAATTATATCTAGTGGTTTATCAGCACTACACATATTGTTATCAAATCTTAAGTTTAAAATTGAAGATTATATATTGTTTAAATTTTATTTTGTACGAAGTTGCAACGGGTATGGCCTTATTAAGAAACAGTGGTCTGAATAAGGCCCAGAAGTTGCTTTTTGTAAAAAAGCTTATCGTCAATAGTGAACATTGTTCTCGGAACCAAAATTATTATTGATACGTTGATTATTGAATAAATTATTAAATAAACGTTTTTGTTTTATTTAATCATTTATAGCTTTCGTTTTGTTCTTAAAAAAAAAAATAAGATGGACCTGACATGGGTCAGGTATCTTACACGTACAATACATTTGTGAGAACTGCGGGAATTAAATTCCATAAATGTCAAGTGAGATTTCGACAAAATCGTAAACAATTACTGATTAGGTAGACACCGACGGATATCCTAAGATAAGTGATGAAGTCAAATTTTTACGGTACCAAAATGTGTGTGTTTGAATTTGGCTACACGACTCTTCCCCCTCCGAATCGTGACATTAGCGAAACTTTTTATTTTACATAATTTCCATCACGACTTCCGCATGATAATCCGATCTACTTTGTCTTTTTGTTGATTCAAGAAATTTGACGAGAAGACAGCCGTACGTCTATCAACTTGACATCGTCTGGTCAAATTTCGTGAAATTCTGAAAAGCCGTTTGGGAAATCAGTGGGTATCTAATATCCCGATCGGTTGTACCGAGCCCGGATGAAGCTACCTCTCAAGCCTAAAAACGGGCCGTCGTTTCAAAAGTTTGTCAGAGTACGTTCCCCAATGGAACTATCCGTGTTCCACTATGGGCTAGCGTAAAATTATGCCGTATCGAAATGTCCGTACGCTTGACACGGATATGACGAATGCTCGGAGAGGTGGACGTAGGATATCCGGAGATTCGAATATTCAACGTGGCTCGTTTGTTTAACGAACGTTTATCGGGAGTTTGCGCGCCGGGAGTCCAGCCTCCAGCGATCTCGATTTTAGCTATTGTGCCGGTACTACCGGTTACGTTTCTATTTTCGGTTGGTTCAGGGGCGCGCAACGGTATTGTTTACGATCCCTCCTATCGCGAACGACGGAATCCCGTTGTTCGGGGAAAACTCTGGTGCAACGGGTGGGAGAAACTCGGGGAAAACACTCGCTCGCAATCAGTCGAGACCACTCACCGCTTTTCAACGGAATTGCGAGGTGACCCCACTTCGCTCTATCTCTCTCAGTCTCTCGCTCGCTTGATCCGAAAATCCGGAGGTCACACCTTTCAACGGATAACGGACCATCCTAGGCAAGCTCTTTCGTTCTCTTCTTTATCACAATATCCTGGAATCGCGCCGAGTCGACGGATGAGCGTGAAGAGACCGGTCGGTGGGCTCTGAAGGACGCAAAAGCGTTGGAGAACGTTGAAGAGAGAACGGAGGCCGAGATGCGACAGTTCGGACGACTGGGGAGGGCGTGACCTTGGTAGAAGTTTACGAAAGGATCGAATCAAGATGAAGCGACTGTTCAGCTTCCCGAGTCAAAATTTTCGACTTCCGTACGAGCCTCAAATAAGAGGCTTCCTTTACCAAGACCGGTGTTGACTATCGGATCATGCGACGGTATTGATGGAAGAAATATTGCATTTGTTCTTGAAACGGATTACGTAGAATCAAGGTTTCGGACTTGAGTCGAAAGAAACGTTTTAGGAGGCCTAGCAAAGTCTACACTGGATCGAACGGAGGCCTCTTCACGGCACTGAACTTGAGAACCAACTCTTGGTAGGTCCAACCGAGGCTGATGGTTTGTTACACAAGAAATAGGTCCAGCGTGATTAAGAGGATTGAATGTTGACTCCGGTTGAATTTGATCCGATTGAATTCCGTCTCAACGTCGTCCCGAGCAGAGCCAAACTCGAATACTCCTGAGGAACGTACACAACGGGCGTTCAGAATGGCCGATCGCCATTAGGATTGTTCCAAAGATTGTTGCGAAGTCTGGATTTCGTTGCAACGTCAGGAAACGACAAGCCAACACCCGCAATAATGTCGTAGTCGAATCTCCATTAACGCAAACCCTGTGGATGGTGGAAAAATGTCCAAAGGTACCTTGCCAGCCAGACGCAACGGTCATCAAAGCCTCAAGCCCGTCGCGTCGGTAAAAAAAAAATGGTACGTGCGTACACGCGGATCCACATTTCTAGCTTCCACTCTGCTCAACTGCTTTTTCGTCTCACCTTCGTTACGCGTCACGCTCGAGATGGAACAACAACAAGAAAAATGCAGGCGAGTACACACGCCGCGAACGAATCCCCTGCTTTCCCCGTTTCCCTTTATGCGTTTCCGTTTCCGCGAGACCGAAATAACCGTAAATGTTTCTTCGCTTGAATTTAAACTCCCGCTCACTCTACGAAATGAGGGACTGTACTCGCTCCGCTTTTGGATGGCAATTTCCAATCCTCTTTCTCTTTCTCTCTCTCTCTCTCTTCCTCTCGGTCTTCCTCGGAACAAAAAGAGATACAGACTGGAGGAAGTCGAAGCTTTCGGATGACGAGACGCGCCAACAAATTTGTCCAAACATTTGTGGGACTATCCTCGCTTGGTCGAAAAACTGAGAATCCCGCGAAAATGAAGCCGTTCCAAAATTACATTGTATACCTCTGTAACTATACTCGAGAGATATAATTTGTCAGGGAATAATCGGAAAACCGAAACTGCTCCCGGATTCTCTCTATTTTTAATCATGATTTACTAATTACGCTGACAAAATAAATAAAACTCGACGTAAGGACGATTGTTGGGAATAAACTTTATTGGGTCTAAATGGGACATTTTTTAATTAATATTAATTTATGAGCTGCATAACTGAGTTGTAACCATATTATTGTGCTGTATGATTTATTATAATGATATATTTTGTTATTGTTGAACTATTGGGATTATTTACAATAATTTCAATTGCGAAAACAATAAACTCATAATTTCCAAACGACCCTATCCCCTCCGATCAGCGATAAATGGAAACGGACAACGACACGAACGGTCCGTTAATTTGGCGACGAGTAACAGAGAGAGAGAGAGAGAGAGGAAATATTCGCACGGAATGCCTCTTTGAATCCCGAATAGATTAACTCGAAATAACGAACGGTTGTCACTGTAGTTCAAAGCGGTAAATTCGGAAGCTGCCACCGTTTGAGGATCTCGAGATGGACAAAGAGATACCCGGGCGATCGAAACAATTATAATAGCTCGTAGGTAAAACCGGGCCTTCACAACCGGAGGCTACTTCTCTCAATTGGCTCAGCTGGGAAATAACTCAACCTGGAAGCCAAACAATTTCGGTGTCTCTGCGAGGGGATGAAATCGGTAGGATTCGTCGACCAACGGAGAATCCAAGGACGCACCCAAGCTGTTTCTGCGATGAGTTGGCGAGAGGGTTCCTCGTTCCGGATCAGGCCGCTAGTGGATGGAATTTGCCGAATATGCGTGTACACAGGCAGCTCGATAAATCACGTTAACCTTTTTCTCCCTCTCGCTCTCTCGCTCTCTCTTCACTCCAAGGGTAGTATGCGCACGGTCGTTGCAGCCTCATCGGCTTTTGCCTCTGGCAAACTTCCGTTCCACTATTTATCGATTTAACATGGACTAACCCGGCACGCAAAGTACTACCGCGACGTTAAACTTTCCCGCCAATATTCTCGTACCATCACCACTAGCGCGTCCTCACCCAGGGTTCATCAATGTACCTACACCAGGTATATATGTTTGGGTAAGAGATTTCCCTCCAAGCACCGAAATACAAGGACGATGAGCTTGGAGAACACGAGACCTTGGGCTTGATAAGCGTTCAAGAGATGAGAGAGGGCGAGAGAAAAAGAGGAGGGGGGAGTTGGGTTGGCAAGGAGCGAAGAAAAGGAGGGGGGCAGAAACGTTTCTCAGTCAGTGGGATACACGACCCCAACGCCTCGATTCGTGACTCTGCGCGATACCTCGGCTTAAAGCAACGCACTTGAGAGCTTAAGCCAGCCGGATGTTGGCTCCCTCATCCCGGAACCTTCCACCTTCCATTTGGTAACTCGACCGGTTAACATCCCTGCCCATTCGTTTTCCCTACCGATCGTCACCGACTCCAACCTCTGTCCGAAATTCGAAGCGTTCATCGTCTACTAGATCGGACTCCGTTTCAACGACGAATCCGAAAACTGTTTACCTTTATCGAAACGAGCCTGGATAAACATTCAACCCGAAAACGAGAAGAATACGAGCCTGGAAGGATACGACTCGGAAGCGATTGATCGAATTGACTTTTTTCGGTCAGCAAGACTCAAGCGTAGTCACTCAGTGGGAGTTGGCGAGGGTTCTTCCAGTAATGTTTGCCGATGATGGTGGAGCAATCAAACAGAAATACTAAGACGAATAAGTGGCCCCTCCTGTTTCCTTCGTTATTACAAGCTCCATTGTCCAATGTTCATTCGTTGATCCAACTCGTTTTCACAGTTATCTCAATTCCCTTGATTTCTGCTAAATGGGTTTTTTTTTCCGCGACATTTGCCATCATTTTTGTTGTATGAGTGGATCCCGTTGACACGATTTTCGATTGATGAACGATAAGCAAGCGCAAAGTTTAAACGAGCTTCGATAAACAAAGTTACATGGATAGCTTTCGTCAAAAGAACGCGGACTCGACGCAACACACCGGGCAAACTTTCCGTCGATTGAAAAGTCTCCTTTCGCAACTTTCGCCCAAGCTCCTCCCCTCGTTTCGAAGTACACCTTCATTTTTATCACGACTTTGTTATTAGACGAAGAACCGTTGTTTTTTTTTTTTTTTTTTAAAGAGTATATCGCGTGTCGTTACAACGCGAAAGCCAAACAAAGTCACCGAGAGCCGCCCTATGCGTCTTCCCAGAGTCACGAGTTCCCTTGAGTGAGCCATTATTTTAATGGTGTCGCGAGACTTTTTCAATTACGTAGACCCGAGTGTGTGCCCACGTAGCGAACGGCACACGCTCCATTTGGGAGATGTCGCGTGGATGCTCGCAACCGTCACGCTCTCTCTCTCTCTCTCTCTCTCTCCCTCTCTCTCTCTCTGCCCGGTACTTCCGTTTTTCTTTCTCTTTTGACCCAACCTGTATACCACATTTATTTATCTCCTTTGACGCGTTTGTGGCGAATCGTAAACCGTTTACGAACCACGCTCCTGTACACGGATAAAGGGCGAACATACGTTTCACGAGCTTCGCACTCGTATATTCGTACGGACACCGCCAAGGGTCGAAACCACCCCTTCGTGTTTTCTTTATTATCCATTGGTTCTCGGAGTTACCGAGCGGATATCACGTTTCTCACTCCGACAGGACCCTACATATTTATAGTCAATTATCGCACTTTTTCGTTTTTAACCTCGCATTAAAAATAGAAAAGGGAAAGGTCCACGTGTGTAGAAACTTCCGACTTCGCCATTCGTGAACATGAAAAACCTCTACTTTTAGTAAAAACATTGTGGAAATTTGGTGCCTCGCAAACTTGGGTTTTGTTGAAATTAACAGACAATTTTTAATCAGACCCTGGAGATTTGTCAAAAGTATTAAAAAAATGTTTAGATAATATTTTTTAATCGAGGATAACACTTTTCGTGTTTAATTTAATTAACCCTCTGGAGCCGTGTGACATTTCTCTCACAAACCGATTCTTTGCCTGTCAAAATCAAAATATTATTTCTTCTGACCCATTTTGAGTCACTGAAACTTATCATGATGAACCGATGTATAAATTTGTATTTAAAAAAAAAAAACTTTTTTAAAATCAGATTTTTGTATTTATTTGAAAAATACAAACTTATACATTGGTTTTCTGAAGATAAGTCTCAAGTATATTTTAAAGTCTGTATCAAGTGTATTTAAAAAATTATATATATTTCCTTACAGAGGGTTAATAATAAACATACGACTAAACAAAAGTATAAATATTTCTTTTCCCTGATGGACTTCGAAACAGAACGTCCCAGAGAAAACTGCCTTCATTTCTTCTCTCACGCTACAATCATCTCGGTGCACCTATTTTGATCGCCTGAAGATACAAACAAACTCAAACAAACCCAAACATCTTTGAGTCGTCCGAAGATCGAAAGATTCCAAACAAACCCAATCAAACTCTTCGTTATACCCGTCGAATTGACGGATTAATCTGTTTCTTCGTGAAATTTCCAAAAATACGTAGGCGAATATGACGCTATTTTATATAATGCTAAAACCTCGATATCGTGTTAACTCATCGATTCTATCTACCACCTTTGATTGTCCATCCTTGATTGCGCAGTTTCACCTTGATACGAGATACAAGGGGTTACAAGTCGATCTTCAGCCTCAAAATAGCAAACATTCGATAGGCCATGGTTCTCGTGAGACGGAGATTTGCCCGGTTTGCACATTAGCCCGTAGATACGAAGGGCCACCGGAGATTCGGGGAGCCGTATCGTGCTGATTTACCGCACGCAGCAGCGAGGTGGTTGGCCATCGCTGTTATGGAATAGGTAAAGCCTTCCGGTTAATGTACCAGTATCTACGTGGATATTATGCAAAGAGACCGTCGACAACGAGGAAGGGCGAAGACAAGGGGCGCATCATCATCGTGTAAGCTACTACGTGTGCGGAATACAATGTAAATTTATTCACGATTTTCGTGATAGAAGTAAAAGCAGTCGGTGTGAACGAAGCGTGCGTTGTTCTCCTTCCAGCTGCCTAGTAGGACGCACAATACCCCGTCGTAGCGACGGGTTCGGTGATGTACAGGAGCGGGACTCGTTTATAGGGAGTCTTTTCGTCCGAACGGGGAGAATTCTGTGACGCGATTAAGCCGCGAAAGTCGCGTCTACGCCTGTAACTTATTCAATTAGCTTTTAGGAAGAACTCGGCTGATGAAAAGCTACCGCTCCCCAACACACCCACCCGGGCCTCTTCACTTTCGCTGCAATACGATCCCAAACTTTGCCGCCTTCGCATTGTTCCACCTTTTTACCATTGGTAAAACCCGCGGATTCGTATTCTCCCGCTATCAACCGTCATTATCATTGTGCGGCTGGATTCTATCGATTTTCTCGACGGGTACAGCTAGCAAGCCTGCTAACGTATGAACACGAACATCCGCGTCCGAAATTTCCCACAATTCTCAATGTCACGTCCCGGAATTACGTTGATCCGAATCGTTCGGATTTCCCTCGTACAGTAATAACGAAAAACTTGAGGGAATGAATTCGTAGACTCGGTTTTCACAACTACGGTCGATCGTGGCTCAGATACGAGAATCGACTCCGTTATCTCGGAGTCCGTGATTCAATGAAGACTTGATCGGTCACGATGCTCAATAGACCGTGAGACTCACGCGTGAAGAAACAAGAGATCGAAACTCGAGGAGACGGATGGGATTTCAAGGTGATTCTTGGGTATTCCTCGATCAACGTATTGGAACGAAAGAAAACGTCGAGTTTCGTGATACGATCACAACTATTTTGTTCCGACGATACAGGAAACGATCGCGCTTCAATGATTCCGATGCAAAGTTTAACACGTTGGTCATCTCAGAATAGATCGACTACTTGATTCGGTTGAGTGCTTCTACATGTAGAATAAGTCGAAAAAAAATGGTCATACAGCTGGTACTTCATATTTGGAACTCCATCAATTGAAAACAATATTTACAGGTTCATTCAATAATATGTTTGTTATCACCGAAATTCAACACGAATATCTAACGGAAAACGTGTATTCTAAAAACACTGGGTCATCATCTCTCCTATATACGAAATGACCATACTATTGTAATTAATGTAAGATGGCCATGGAGATTAAGGTTGAATGACGTTAACCTCCATGGAATCATAGGAAGTACTTCATGCTTCAAAAACACTCCTCATTTTCGTTAACTCTAGAATCAAGATGTTGAGCCAACCCGTCACGCGATGTAGAGCTCAATTTCCAAAAAATTATTTCAGCATGGAAAAAGCTCGAAAGATAATTCGGGTATAAAGATAGAAAAAAAATGGTACGCCGATGTCCGTTTACCTTGTAAGTGGAGAGGTCCTCGACAACGCAGGCGAGCATGGCTTCGCGGCCGACGGGAACGGTAAGATTTGTTATCGGCACGGTGAAACTCGGTCCTTCTGAAACCCAAACAACGAATAATTTACCAAACGATTCACAGGCTGCGGGGCCCATAAGCGATATTCTGTTGTTTTTTTCGATACTCAAACGCCGAGGCAGAAAGAGAACCGTTTTGCAGTCGGGTGCATCCAACTTCAAAGCTCCTCGTATATAATGGAGTAGCCCAAGCCAGTGCTACGTATGACAGAGACGGCACATAAATTCCGGACTATCCAGTGCCGGGGGTAGCGTTTGGACGCGGAACGGGCTCCGTCCGAATCGTCGCTTCAACGTCGGGGAGCGATAAAGTTCCGATAAAGATGTTGCATCGCGAGAGAGGTCGGGAAGTACATCGTTGTAGGTGTCGGAACCAAGGGAGCTCCCGTGAAAAGGTACGCGAGGCGAAAACCGATAAGGGATAACCGAATCGTCCCAACCATCGATCCGTACACCAAAGACGCCGCGGTCCTTTTGAGACCGTGACTCTCCACCCTCCCTCCCTGTTGCGAAGCTCCTATTTTTCTACCCCTTGACGGAATCCGTCTCGCGACCTTTCTCTTCCCACCGGTCACCGGAGACCGCTGGATCCCTGGAATGTGAAACGTGTTCGAAACCCATCGTCAGCCCAGAAGATAAGTCTTTCCGAGCTTTTCAATTTTTCATATTTTTGCTTGAAATTTTGGACGCAGCTTCCTCTTTTGACGTATCTACGACGCTTTGAAAATAGTACGTTTCGTAAGGCTAGCGTCGTCGCTGTAAATTTCTAACGTTGGCGCGCAACTACAACCGGATATAGGACACAGGAGTTTCGGCGATGGCCCAAAACAAACCGAAACAATATCAATTATTGGGGAACGAGGATACGTATTTAATCGTAAAGGCGACGATGGTGCTTTGGAGAATTCTGAAACGGTTGAGCGTCGCATCAGCAGGTACCCCCGAGGACATTGGAAGAGGTTGAAACGGAGAACGGGGAATGAAGAAGGCGAATGCGGAGAGAACGACGAGCAGAGGCGAGGGAATAGTGGGAAGGGGGGTTTGAGAACCCCTCGCTGCACGCCACCGATAAGCACTGATCCCAATTACACGTCGGCGAGGAATTTCCGCGGGCTGAGCGGATCACGGATTATTGACTCCCATCCCGATTACTAGGATGGTGCCTGTTACAATAGACGAACCACCGATACACCTTGAGCCCGCCCACGACGAGGTCTTCCTCTCTCTCTCTCTCTCTTTCTCTATCTCCTTCTCTCTCCTCGTTCTCCATCGCCTCACCATTCGCAATCCCAGAAAACAGAAGGTTTTTCAAACTTGTGCCTCCCTTCGACTCTCCCCCGAAAGCTCATTCAGTCGCGGGAAATTGCAGATTTTACCCGAAGCCATCGAAGAGCTGGAATTTCCCGCGGGCATTCCTCGACGATCTCGGCAACGAAGAGAGATATCGGGTGAAAAAGAAGCCTCGGTAAACCGCGATGCGAAATCCAGTTACGCTTTGCCCAACTGTTGAAAAGTTTCGCTAATTACATAGAGGAGATTTGTCACGTTGGTTATCGAGATACGGATATTCGCCGACTAACCGACTGCGAAACGGTCAGCTCTTGAATGTTTCCTTTTTCGCTTTGTCTCTCGATGATTGGGTTGCAACCGCAGCAAGAAACGAGTACTCCTCCTAAGGCCTCTCAATGGACGATCACGATATCAGGCGCCACAGAGAGAACTAAGAACACCCCAGTGAATTTTCCGCTCCCCTCGCCATCTTCCTCATCTCCCAACGACTCCGCCAAGGCACCCATATTCTCTCGTATAATCGGCTGTTCTCCCAGCCCTCTTGGGCACCAATCCGATCTTCGGATCGCGGATTACAAGATTTTCGCAGATTCGTGCATCGTTTTGCCGCAGATGTGATCGTCGATGGAAGGAAGGAGCGCTCCGGCGCCATCAGGCGATCGGATAACCGTTACGATTCTGTCCTACCATTCATATCCAATTCGGGCATCGAAAAAGGCTCTTTTCGGAGTTCGGAAGACTCGCAGAGCGAATCTCACATCAAAGGAGGCTACGATAAGGTCTTCGAGTGATATCGAGGGGTTCGTGATCAGAAATTTTGTCGCGATAATTGGGAAGACGCGTAATGGTCAGTTTCGAGATATAACAGAGGATAGTAGATATTCCACAGTGCGGTTGATCGGTACTTAGCGGTAGGCGATAAAGCGATTAGTCTTGGCTGCTCGGGCGGTTGCGAGTAGTCCTAGCGACGTACATCGCTACCATTAGCCTCGTGTGTGTCCTGGATGTATGCCTCTGTATCCTCCAACAGGAGAAGATGACCATCGTCGTCGTTGCGTGCCAGTTAGGTAGCACGGTTGTTCGAGGGCACAATGGACGTATGAGGCGCAACGGGGTAGGAGGTGAGCTTCGCGTCTATGCGCGGCTGCGATGCGAACCGCGATAGGGAATTTCATTGGCGATGCATCAACCCTGGCGCGATATCCAACCGCGCACACGTGTGCGTCGCGAAGGACCTACGTGTTTGGGCGCGCCTTGTCCTACCGATCGAGAGAGTAATCGTGTTTGACGGGAAACTCATTCGGGCTGGATGACCCCGATAGTTATTGTCGAGTATTCTACCAATTACGTACGAAGGAACCGCCGATTCCCAAGGAATCTCGGAGATCGTATCTCAGGGAGTAAACTCTGTTGTACGTCGAAAGACGTAAACGACCAAGCCTGTAACCGTTTGATTCCATCAGTCGCATGATTTAACCCGTTTCCATAAGCCTTATCGAGTTTCGGAGTTTGTTATCCAAAATTCGTGAAAAATTGAACGAAATACATCAAGCTTAACGGGGCGAGTTCGAACGGTTGGAAACGATAAGAGTCAAATGGGAACGGGTGTTGAATATCAGGTTTAACGAAAAACAAACCAAAAAAAAAGCTCCATCCGGTTGGCGGTTCACTGCATCGAGTGACGGAAGTGCGGTCCCTCGCGGACAAGCGTTGATCTAAAAGAACTATGCAAAACGATAGCTCTTCCGCGTACATCCAGGGTTTCGTACATCCAGACCTACAATTGAACGGGATAATAGGGAAAATAAGAAAAAGTAGGAAGAGATAAGGAAGATGCGGCTTCACCTCGCTAGATGAAACATCCGTTTCTCCGTGATGGAGCTCAGGAATCAGACGATTGGATACCCGCGAACGGTACTCGCTCAAAAGCCAACGGCTACAATCTTCAACGGAGCTACGATAATTTGATTGGCTAATGTCAAAAGCAAACGGCACCGAGAACAAAAGAGATTTATCCGCACAGGGGAATTGGTACGGGGGGTGGTAAGCTTTGTACGTCACGACGAGTTTCTCAACCGCTCAAAGAGATTTAACGCAAGATGCTATAGTCACCGAAAGGTGTACGCGTGGTTGCGCCACCTTTCCACCAGACGTTCAACCTTAATTGCCCACAGAAAAGGAAGAAAATTACACACGGTATGATCCTTTCGGGTAAGCCCGAGGTTTGCGTCGGAGCAACATCAACCACTTGAACGCGCGTCTTTCCTTCTCTACGCCAGCTTTCCTTTATCACACGCTACGATATTTCACCACTTTCTACGTGCTCTTTCTCCTCCTCCCCCCCTCCACCCTCGCTGTCTCTCTCTCTCTCTCTCTCTTTCCTTCCATCTCTTCCTCTATTCTTCACTCTCGGTTCCACCCACACGCACCTACCTTCTCGCATTTTCCTACCAACGCGTCTACGACCCGCCAAGAGCTTGCATGAGAAAATTACGAGTCCGCCCCGCACGCTCTGTCGTGCGACCCAATTTCGGGCGTTCTCGAACTTTAGCGAATTTCGAGAGAACTCGTGCCTCTAGTCGCTAATTTTCGGAAATGGAATGAAGCGATTTTGTGTTATATACCAAATTACATGCCAAATTGATACCAAAGCTCGAAGGATTTCCAAAAATATTTGATTTTCAGTAAAAGTTAATAAAAAAAAAACATTCCTGTAACGTAAAATCGATGAGACGAATAAACGATCGATAAAAATGATGCATTCGATGAAGATCAATTCGTCGATGTATTTGTCGTAATCGCTGTGTGTTTTTAGTCAAGTTTTTCAGGGGAAAGAATAAACTGTTTTATTTAATGATTGATGGACTTGTCAATATTTTGGACTTATCAAAGTTTCGTCAAATCAATTTCCAGAGGGAAATAATACATAATTGGTTTTGTACTCGACGCGCAATTCGATCTTGAAGATATCTAGCGGAAAAAAGAAAACAAAATTCAACAAAATACAAATAAAGATTTTAGCAGGAGCACTGACAAATTAATAAAAATTTATTAATTCGTCGAATTAAAGAAAATTAATAAAAATTTAAATAAATCAAAAGTGTTTAGAAAAAATAAAACGGTGATTGATATTTGTGTAAAAATAAAAACCAATATCAATTAAAGAGGAATAAATTCACAAAATTTGACAGTCGAAAAATACACTCTTCGATCAAAGAATCAAAGTAGAAGGAAGTCCTTTTCACGAATCCGAGGGAACGGAAATCCTTTTTGTATACGTACTCGTTAATCAACGACTGCAATGTGTACCCAGGCTTCGGCGATATCATTTTATACAAGTTAGCAATAATACATGATAAATCAATTATCGTATTAGCGGATTATCCGAACATTCTCCCGGGTGTTTGTATGGTCGGCTATGCCGGGCAATGTTGGCCCATGGAACTTGGACGCTCATTTACATGCGCGACTAACTACACCCGAGAGTGTTTGCCGCTGGATATACATAAATTGCTGCAAGCGCGCGCGTTAAATATTTGCTCCGAAGCTTTTCAGGCTGTATTCGCCCTCCTCGTCCTCAATCACGAACGTCATGCAACGCAACAAAAACGCCTTCCGTCCGTTACGAGTTTCGAATATTCGTTTCAAATTGCTAAAGCCTAAATACGTCCTCGACTCGTTTTTTTTTTTTTTTTTTTTTTTTTTTTTTTTTTTTTTTTTTTTTTTTTTTTTTTTTTTTTTTTTTTTTTTTTTTTTCTTTTTTTTTTTTTTTGTTGCAAACGCGATTTCGAAAAATAATCTCATCGTCAGTAATTGTAATCTACGTATGGAATAAAGAAAAGTCGTGACTGACTCAATGACTCAATCCAGCACAAACTCTTGGATCTGAAAACCTGTTTTTTGCAGAGAGGTTCCTTTAAGACCGTAAAATAGGAATAAGGGAGGAAATTTTGAAAATCTATCACTAAAGGGGTGAAATTTATTGTAAAAGTATTTAGGGTATTTATTGAGGTTTTTTGACAAGTTGATAACGACAATGGCCTACATTTAGAAATCTAACATCGTGATATTAAATTGAAATTTCATAGGAGTGAATTGAAAGTTTGATTGAAAGGAGGAACTTGAAAGTTTGAAAGTTTGATTTATGGAGGAACAATATATTAATTAAAAATATTTGAAACAGTATTAGGAGTTTCGAAATTTATCGAAGTTTATTGAAAAGCTGATAACGATAATGGCCTAAATTTATAAATCTAACATCATGACATTAAATTGAAATTTTATAGGAGTGAATTGAAAGTTTGATGATTTATGGAGGAACAATGTATTAATTAAAAAGATTTGGAACAGTCTTACGAGTTTCGACATTTATCGAAGTTTATTGAAAAGTTGATAACGACAATGGCCTAAATTTACAAATCTAACGTCGTGACATTAAATTGAAATTTTATAGGAGTGA